>APFE031559752.1:39016-65137 GCA_000404065.3 Pinus taeda | reverse complement strand
ATAAAAATGGTTAACCGTATAGATTTTTATTATTATCATTATGGTGTAAGCTAAGCATTGTGGTACTTTTCTTTGGAGTTCATACTTTTTATATTTAGAATGTTCACATATATTGTTAAGAGAACGCTTTTATTATTATAATAATAATATATATACCAAATAACTAAACTTGTATAATCAAGTTTTTATTAAAATATTAGATTTATTATCATTTTAACTTTAACATTTACACAAGCCATTGCATGCATATGCGAAATTTTATATCAATTCCTTAAATTCAAATATTATAAGATCTCCAATATTTAAAATTTCAAATATTTTTGTAATAATTTAAAATCCTTTGATTTCCATTATTGTTCGCTCAGTCTAAAGCATTAAGGATTTCCATTATTGTTGGCCGGGTCTAAAGCAGCTTGACGTAGCTGCAAGGTGGACATACTTTCTGATCACAGATTTTGATAAAGTGTATTGTGCTTCAATTGGCAAATAAAGTTTGCTACAACAAATAATGATTCAGAGAAGCAGATTTTTTTAGAGTTTCTTTTTAAGAATTTCTTTTCATTTTTTTTCACAGAAATGCCTTTTAAAGATGGGATCTCAAAGCACTGTTGCCTTCATGCATACATTCTGAGGGATTTTAAGTATTCTACATTGTATAATAGTGTTATTTCAACCTTAGTAAATAGGGGATTATTATACATGCTGAGGATTAACTGCATATGTAAGAAGCCATTTGGTAATGAGATTTTTGTTTAAATGTTGATAATCATATAGATTGAAAAAAATTAATCCAAAACATCTTTAGGGAGGATAAAATTAATACTAATATTTTTTTTTCTTTTATAATTTCTTTATCAAAATGACATGTGCCTAATGCAGAATAGTTAAATCTAACACAGGTGAATGCTATTGGTGTGGAAGTTGATCTAAGTTCTTGAGAGTAGTTAAGATAACCTCTAAGATAAATAAATCTATGAAGAAAGTCACTTTTGATGCCGATATAGAAATGTAAATGCAAGATAAATCCTTATCACACTTGAAAACTATTAAAGTAAATTGATTATTTATAAATATCTAATTTAAAATTAATGAATTAATATTTATAAATTTTATAAAATAATAATATTATTTGATATTTTTAAATCTTAAAAAGTATTATTAAATATAATAAATGAAAATGTCTTTTCTAATCAATATAACAAATGGTGAGAATACATTTATGCATTATATAAGAAATAGAAAATGGGGTTGATGTCCATGTTTGTAAAGCTTGTTGATGGGGATAGCTAATAACCTATGCCACCTTGGATGGCTACTGAAACTCTAGTTGGAACATTCACATTGTTTTCTTTCTTATGTTGTGTTTTGGTATCAAATCCACGACGTGCTCTGTAGCCCCTTCTTTTTCCCTATTGCATGTAAACCTTTGATTCTTTAGTTTTTCGCCAACTCAGAATTGCAAATTTGTTAGCCAAACTCATATATACATCTAAATATTATCAATTTTTTGCTTTTAAATTCGATTTGCAAGATAAGTAAACAATTACGAGGAAGATAAGTACATGTCTAGAGAGGCAATTTGTTTCGAGGTACTTTGTAAATAGAATGGCTTACACTAGTTCCATGCATTCCATTGTAAATAAAGTATCTCAAGGCTCGAAGGTGCTCTCATGGGCTTATAGTGGGTTTAGAATATCGGTAGGCTATATTTGTTTATCTGCATCATAAAAATTCAGAGAATGATTCATTGTATGTTTCCATTTTTGTTGGTTCGGACAGCAATGGCATCAATGCAAGTGAATCTACAGTATCACAACGAGAAAGGAAAACACAAGGTTCATATACATTTGGACTTAGCACTTCACACTTGAGATACTAGTAAGTTATTTAATATTTATTGTTAGATTTATAGTTTCTATATAAATACTATCATGTCATTGTTTCTTACCAAAAAAATGAATCTAAAGAAAGTGCATTTCATTTATGCAAGATTAAAATTTTTCTATCATAATCATGTCATTGTCTTTTACAAGAAATGAATCTAAAAAATACATTCTAGAGAATAAAAAAAAAAAGAATCTAAGAAATACATTATAAAGAATATAATCAGTCTTCCAAGATATTTGATTATCATAGGTTAATACAAGAAATGAGATGAACATGTGCTTTTGGAGTGAGAATCCCACCTAATATAATTTAGGTGGAGTAGGATAATAATGTATTATGTTCAATGTTTACTTGTATAAATCCCAGGTATCAAGCATGTTTCATTGGTATTCCACGCTTTGCAATAAGCATGCTTCATTCTTAAGATGAAAGATTTACTTTATGGAACTCGCCCATCTATCCATATTGATTATGTTTTACCCTAAATGTATTGGCATGATAGTATGTTTCATTCTTAGGATGGAAAATTTAATTTATGGAACTGACCCATCTATCTATATTGATCATGTTTTACCCTAAATGTATTGGCATGATAGGCTTTGTAGGATGGAAGGAGGTTAACTAGCCATCAATACAACTTGCTCTTATTGACGTTCCATTATGGTGGCAACATGAGGTTTCATTACCAAGAGGGCTTGGCACTACTATGAGAGGATGCCCTTATGGATTCAACAATGCAAGCAGGTCAACCATATGAAGAGGTAGGTCGAGTTAGGGCCTTACTTCATTTGTATAACAAAAATATACTTGAAACATGAAGGGAGGTAGGAGTTGAGTTCAAATTATATGTAACTAAATTAATAACATGGAAACTAAAAAGCCTCTTTCTAAATGAATTTAATAAAGGAAAAAACTCTGTTTTTATTTCTCTAGAAACAACAACAAAAACATGTTTATTGCTCTAGAAACAACAACAAAACATCTGCACATAATTTAAACTATGCCCCTACCCATTTAAATTATGTACGACTTTAACCAAAGTCTCCTCTTCTGTTTCAAATTATATCTCTTTAACGAAAGTTTAAACTAAACTCTTACTGCCTTCCGTATTAATTCATGCTAAAGCAAAGAAACTATAAGCCCAAGTTTAATGTTAATGTTAAATAGTATCCCACAACTGTTATTGCATGTGTGACATCTGCATGTGTGCCATCTTCCATGGTACATTTTTTCCATCTTTCATCATTGACCATGGTTTTATGTTAGCCATGGTTCCGTCTAACTAGGGCTTGCCCTTCCCTCGCCCTGTTGCTATGGATTTCTATGATGTTAACATTCTCGAGTTCGTCCTTTCCTCACCCTATTGCTATGAATTGATATAATGTTAGCATTCTCTAGTTTGTGGCGGATAATACTCAATGCAATGCATCTTGGTAGAGTATTGGTATATATTTGAATTGCACAGACAATATTATTTTTTAGCTAATTGTTTCGACATACAATTGTTTCTACATACAATCATCTTGATGCAATTTCATATTTCTTGTCTAGATTTAGGAACCTGCAAAGAAACAAGTAAAATGGTATTATAGCTTCAACAACACTCATAAAATCAATTACAATTAGGTACATCTGGATAATTCTTTTTACGTAGGAGTGTAATTTGTTCCCTTGTATTGTTGTAACTTATGTTACTAATTATAATGCAAGCCTTATAAAATACCAATTGACTATTGCAAGCAAGCATAGCTAAAAAAAGTCAAAAACTACAAGGTAGCATTGTTTCGATCAAGAGATTTTATAATGGTCTATAACCAAATACCAAATTTCCCCCCACATATTCAAATTTAATCATTTAATCATATTTTCATTCTTTAATTTTACTCGTTATAGATTGTAGAAAATCTACTACAACGAGTAACCTATCTTATTATAACTATCCCTAAGGAACTAAAGTTAGGGGGCTAATACTTAGAAATTATAAGTATATAGGGGATATAGGGATTACTATTGAGATAGTCCATATTGGTATCATAGAATATATTAAGGGATATCCTATCGGAGGGATAGTGATTAGGGAATAGAGCCACTATCTCTTATCTTATGCCCCTAGAATAAGGATATCCCCTATTGGGACTATATAATAATACCAATATTAGCCCTCAAGAATAGTAGGGACTATACCACACTAGTAGTATACCTAGTCCCTATATTATATATATATATACATCCATATTCCCACAAAATTACCATAGGCCTTGGGGATTATGGGGATTGCAAGCAATGGTAGTCTATGATGATTTGACATGAGATCGAGAGAAGTATATATTATGTCTTAGAAATTACAAGCATGTAAAATTTTATTGGTTTATTGCAAGAAATATTTAAAATTTCAAAAAAAATTTGCCTTTGAAATCATCATAAAATTTACAGGATTGTAGGATCTACAGTATAAACAGAGACAAATTTAAGACAAACTCATCCATAAAATCAAAAATATTTATTTTCGGATTATTATAGTTTCCATTGCAATCACATCAATACAATTGTAATCACCTAATTTGGTTGCAACTATTGTTGGCATGATCTTGTTGTTAATGATACATATATTGTAATTTTCAATGCCCATCCATGAGGTTGTAATATCTAGTATTGTCAACCATGGTCAATATTTTTATTTTTATTTTCTGAATAAGGCTAATTCTATTATAATAATAAAAAGTCAAAAATTACATAGATTTTACAAAAGGGCCATGGCTCAGTGATCCTACCCAGAAATTGTTCATTTACCCAGATTGCATCTTCCAGAATTGAACACAGTCAAAATTGAATTACTGTCTTATGTGGTATCTACTGCCTCTAAGACTCGAAACCATGACTCTAAACAGTGCATAACAGGGACCCGTAGACATACAGACATATATACCCAAACGGCCGACACATAGGCAGATAGACCCATGCTGTTGAACTGATACATAGAGACAAAAAACAAAGACAAAATATAGCTCTTACGGCCTAGGTTGTCGAGAGCGAGCTGCTTGTCTTGCTCATTCATCGTCCGTCGTGTAGGCCGCTTCCTCAATTTGGCACCCAAAATGTAGATAGCCATCATAATCAGAGAGAGGGATCATCACGCTGGAAGGTTGTCCCTGAACAGGCGTGCTTGGACCTGCAAGAGCTGGTGGACAAGCTATGGGGGAGCTTTCCCTGTCAGGCTCGCTTGGACCTGCAAGAGCTGATGGACAGACTAAGGGGGAGCTTTCCCTGACAGGGTGTTGGAAGTCGATAATAGGCCCTGTCCCATGAACAGGAGGAGGAAAATCCAGAGTGGCTTCTGCCGGTTCTCTAAGAATATCACAATGCTAAACCGTTACAGAGATAATAAAAATGGAATTAGCGAGAGCGCAGGGTATCCGATACCTGACCATAGGATGCTCGCCATAACCACAACCCATTCTTCATTCGCTCTCCATTCCTCTGCCACGCCCAGCTCTATTGCCATGGAAATGTTGTGGCTCAGACGTAACTTCGACGGAGGAGGAAGGAGAAGTGGGGGCAGGCCGCTGGGTGGTGGCCCTTCCGCGACAGCCTTTGTGCCTACTGCACATTCTCTGTCGCTCACCCCGCATTTCTGAATTTCAAAGATGAACTCGCGTGCAGGAACCTGGTGAGGAAGACTTAATTAGGACAAGGGCTGCCAAATTGAGCTCACAACGCTGATTTCTCTGGCGTATGACAGTCCCTGAGTTGGCTGCAGAGCATGGATGCTCTTGTTCCCTTCCCCACTCCACCGAGTGATGCACGAGTGAAGCAGTAGAATGCCAGATGAATGCATTGGCATGCAAAAATTCCAGAGGAGTTCCGGGTGTATTAATCTCCATCACGCAGTTAGCCAGGCAGCGGAGTATGGACGACATGACCAACATTAATGCTGGCATTAGTTCTACAACATGCGAGCCTCCTTTATCTACCGCGGGGTACTACATTTCACTAATGGGCTGACACCTGCGCATGTGATGCCCCATCTATCCGCTACGCCTATTAGACACCCGCATCCGGGAGGGAGAGATCTTTCTGCACCAAAGAAATGCAGTCCTTTTTGAGCTTATCATCATCTACCATATCAAGTGAACCTGAGAAGTATGGAATTAACTGAGATGCACCCTGGTTAGCCAGCTTGTCTGCTACTTGGTTAGTTGTCCTTCTTACGTGCTGGAAGGCGATGCTTGGGGGATTTTTTAGTTTTTCCTCCAGTGATTCCAGCCGGCTCAGCAATCGCCAGCTTGAAGTGACCTTGACAGCTGGAGTACCTGCTGGTATTCTTTGTGCAGCAGCTATAAGAATGAGAGAGTCTCCTTCAACCTCCAGAGGGAAGAAATGTTTTTGTTCTGCTATGCATATTCCTGCCCAGAGTCCTTCCATTTCTACTGCGTTGTTAGTATCTTTGCCAATCGATCCATAGAATATATGCAACATTTCTCTAGTATGGCTTCTAAAAATTCCTCCAAAGCCCGTGGGTCCGGGATTTCCTCTAGAAGCCCCATCAAAATTCATCTTGTAGGAGTTGTTTGCCGGAGGGAGCCAGCTTGCTGATGAGGTGGTACTAATTGTGGGATGAATTCTGACCTTTGCTAGAACAGAGAGATCCAACTTCCATGCTTTCAGAATGTTGCATTCCTTTGGAGAGTCTGGCAGATCTGTAGCAGACCATGTTCTGATAGCAAGAGTTTCTTGTAAATTATTTTTGAAGATGAGCCACAGAGCATCTATTGACCTAAATGTATTATTGAAGATTCGATAGTTTCTTTCCTTCCAGAGAGTCCAGTATAGAAAGCCTGGTAAAAGACTCCACACAGAGTTGAGAAGCTAGCTCTTAAAAGGGTTCTTGGTCCATTTCCTTATATTTTCTTTTACATCTTCCATCCTTGCTTCCGATCTCATGTTGCATTTTTCAACTTTCTTCCAAAGTTGCGTAGCTAGCTAACAAGTTTCCATTAGATGACTAATGGTCTCAGAGTGGAGGTTACAATTTGGGCATCGTGATGGCCCAATGAATCCCCGTTTTATCAAGTTGTACCAAGTGAGTATGCACCGTTTGCTGAGAAGCCATAAGAATGTTGAAATTTTGGGCCATAGTCCTGGCAGCCAAACCTTTTCCCAGATTTGGTCCCTGTTTGCCTGGATTTCTGAATACCTTAGCTAACGAGCTTCTTTAGTGGTGAATGTTCCTTTGGGCGTGTGACCCCGTCTTAGTCGGTCCTGCTAGGTGGAGTATCGGATTCTTCTATAGGTGAGTTCTTGATCTATGTCAGAGTGCGATTCTCCCTGCCAATCCATCTGCCAAAAGCTGGCCTGCTTCCAGATTCAGAAGTCATGATTTGAGGATTGTTGCCAGAACTGATGCACGCAAGTAAGGTTTGCTTGTTGCATCTGCATTTTCCATAGAGGCTTTTAAAATCAAATTGCCAGCTTTGGGAGTTGTTGCCATGAGCCTTCCCAGAACCTTGCTGTTGTAACTGAGTGAATCTACCAGAAACTGTGCTCTTGAATGAACTTTCATGGAGCTTTGCAGTGTTCCATATTGGTGATCCTAGGGTTGTGGAACTGATTCCGATGAGATCTTTCCATTGACTACCCGGGGCATATTTTGCTTGCCATAATCTAGCCCATGGTGAGTGTGGCTTGCTGATCCAATTCCACCACATTCCTGCTCCCATTGTATTATTGCTTTGAAGTGGATCTCGCAAGCCTAAACCTCCCTCTGATTTGATTTTGCAGACTTCTTTCAAGTTGACAAGAGCCCATTTTCTGTTTAAGCCATAGGAACCCCAGAGGAAGTTGCGTTGAAGGTTGCAAATGGTTTTGAGGACCCATTTTGGAGCTACCATAATGGAAAAGAGATACAAAGGCATAGCCTGTAAAACCGATTTGATTAAGACCAGTCTGCCAGCCATGTTAAGAGCCCGGAAAGTCCAAGATGAAAGCTTTGGTTCTAATTTATCTAGAAGAGTCTTCCAGGAGGCATGTTTGACTGTAGAGTCCGCAAGGGGTGCCCCTAGGTAAGTTGAAGGTAGCTTGGAAATGGTATACCCCAGAATTCTGGAAATGTTCCTTTGGGTAGAGGGGGGGTGTTGAAGAAGAAGAGCTGAGACTTCGAGGCGTTGATGGATGTGCCAGATGCTTCAGAGAAGATGGAAAGCAGGGATTTAAAAACAGAGGCTTCTTGTGAAGAAGGATGTCCAAATAACATGGTGTCATCAACAAACTGTTGATGTGACTGAGAAGGAAGACCATGAATAGAGATGCCTTTTAGAGCTTGGGAGGAAACAGCTAATTTAAGAAGTCTACTGAGACCTTCTGCCATTAGAACAAAGAGAAAAGGAGAGAGAGGATCCCCTTGTTTGATGCCCTGAGAGGGGCGAAAGGGTTTGGAGGGCGAGCCATTTAACGGGACGGAGAAGCTGGGAGAGGAAATAAGGTTCATGATCCATCTGGTCCAAGTAGAACTGAAACCAAAAGCCAATAGCATTTTTTGAATGTAATTCCAACTGAGTTTGTCAAAGGCTTTAGAGAGATCCAGTTTTAGAAGCATACCTGGTTTTTTTAGAAGATTTGATGAGTGAATCACCTCATTTGATAGAATCATACCGTCCATGATCTGCCGGCCTTCGACATATCCCATTTGTTCTGGAGAAATGAGTAGTGGAAGGAGAGGTTTGAGCCTATTCGCTATGACCTTAGTGATAAGCTTGTAGATAACATTGCATAGCGCTATAGGTCTGTAATTTTCAGGCTTACTCGCTTCTTTACTTTTTGGAACCAATGCTATGAAGGTCGTATTGAGGGCTGGTAGTATCCAATGCATAATTCACGATTCCTCCACAAGTTCCCGAACTTCATCTTTGATGAGCTCCCAGAATTAATGGAAGAAATTGGATGTGAAACCATCCAGCCCTGGAGCCTTGCCATCCTTAAGTTGGTTCATAGCTTCTTCAACTTCCTTTCGTGATATAGGTGGAATTAGTTTATTGTTGTGGTCCTCTGCTATTATTCGAGGGATGTGTTGCGTGATCGTTCTGATTGCCTCATCTCTATTGCCTGTGGGCTCCCTGAGGATATCCTGAAAGTAGCCTGTGAATTCCTTCTCCATATCTTCATGTGCTTCTATTCTTTCCCCATGTTGATTGTTTAAGAAGGTGATGTTGTTGTGCATACGCCTTTGGATGGTTGTTTTACAGAAAAATTTGGTGTTCTTTTCCCCATATTTTAGCCAGCTGATTCTGGATTTTTGATGCCAGAGAATTTCCTCTTGCTGCCTGCGTTCTTCTATTTGATTCCAAAGGATCTGCTCTTGTTGTGTCTGTTCCTCTGTTCTACCTTCTCGAATGAGAGTTTGTTGAAGTGATTCCATTTTCTTTTCCAGCCTCTCGCAATTCTCCTGTATGTTGCCAAATTGTGTGCGATTCCAGGTCTTGAGGACTTGTTTTAAGTTTTTCAACTTCTATTGGAATTGATACATTTTGGCCCCTTCTAGCAGGATAAAGGACTTCCATGCTTCTTCTACCACTGCCTTGAATTTTGGATTTGTAAGCCAAAACGCCTCGAAACGGAAGGGTCGATTGCAACGAGTGTCGGGCCTAGACCATTGTAACATGATTGGTCAGTGATCAGATCCTCCTTGCGGTATGATTGACGCATTAAAGTCCCCACCTAGATGTATTGCATTGTCTGATAGGAGGAACCTATCGAGCCTAGAGGCTATATGATGAATGCCCCTGCGTTTATTAGTCCAAGTAAAAATTCCATTTGAGGTTGGAATGTCCATGAGTTGATTATTTTGAATAAATTCTCTAAGACCATTGCTTTCACTCTTTAGCCTGGTTCTGCCTCTTGTTTTTTCTTCCATCGATTTTATGATATTGTAGTCTCCTCCTCCGATCTAGAGGGGGTACTGCTTGTTCTCGTTTAGAATAGAGATTGTTTCCAGCAGATCTAGTTTTTGCTGAATATTTTGCGGAAAGTACACATTTGAGAGATGGCCGTGGATGTTAGTGCCAATGAGGTGGAAGGATGCTTGAATGAGGTGATGTGTTGCATGGAAGTCATTTAGTGAAAGAGTCTGCGGATTCCATAGTTATGGCGAGTCTGCCTGAGGCCCCTGAGGCATCAACTGAGATTGCGCTGCTACCTGCCCAAATCTTGTTTCGAACTTTTTCAATAGTTGTGTTGCTACTTTTGGTTTCTTGAATAAAAACTATGGATGGGTTTTCTTGTTGAATCAGGTTTTTGATCATTCGGTGTTTTGAGGGGTTGTTGAGTCCTCTCACTTTCCAGGAGATGAGCTTCATGGAGACTGAGGTTTTGGTTTATAAAACTTTGTCAACTTAGGGAATCGCCCCAATTCCATAATCAATTCTCCCACTATTATGGTCCTCTGAAGATTTGTCTTGCGTCCCCTTTTCTTGGTTTCTTTGAGAGTTTTTTTTCCGTCCCAAGGGATTCCTCCTTGTATACCAAGACTTTTATTGTGTTGCACTTTGGCCAAGACTCCTTCAAGCATGTCTATTTGCCAAGGGGGGATGGTGTTGAATTCTTTTTGTTTGCAGGCTGTTTCAAGTTTGAAGATATCTAGACCCTCGAGGATAATATTCTCCGGATCTTCCAACATGATGATAGGGGAGCTCTGATCTTCCTCATCTGCAGCTTCCTCTAGACTTAGAGCAAGAGCTGCATTTAAATCCATGGTTGAAGCCTACTGCTTAAGATTGAGAATGTATTTTCCCTTGCCCGGGGGCAGGGGGCTGAGATCTAAAACCACTTTTGTGATGTCTTTCATTTGATGAGGTGAGGGGTGAGAGGAATCTGGATCGTAAGTCTGCATGGGGGCTGGGGGGTTGAGGGAAGATGAAGGCAAAGAAATATTTTCCAGGGGATCAGAGCTATGCAGGTCCTGGGTAGCAAGCGGAGTAAATTTGTTCTGGGAGTCTGATTTAGCGTTATTATCAAGGGTTGTCTGACTTTTCTTTGCATGCTTATGGCGGTTAGGAACTTTGGTGAAGCCTTCTGAGTCTTTGGATATTTCAATGGAGGAGGCTTTAGACTGCATGTTAAGAGGACAACCTCGGAAGAGGTGGCCATGCACATGGCATTTGCGGCATCGAAAGGGGATATGCTCATAATCTAGTGACTGTTTCCATTCAAAGTCATCATGATAGAGACTTACCGTGTTAGCTAAAGCCTTGGTCAGGTGCATCTCTATGCAGATCCTGGTGTACGAGGTGTATTTGCGGGACTTTGTTTCCTCCACAACTTTGATGAAGATCCCAAGTTTGTTGCCAATGTCTGCCAGCATTTCTTCCTTCCAGTATTCCACTGGGAGGGAATACATTCGTATCCATATGGGAGCCCAGCTGAAGTCTTGTTTATCAGGGTTGAATCTTGGTTTCCACTCCGTGAGATACAGTCCTGAGGAGTTAAAGAAGTATGGGCCGCCTTCAAATACCCTAGATTTTTCCTCCACACAATTGAAGATGGTTGTAAAGAAGCCTTTTGGTCCCAGTTGAAAAGTAACCTGTCCTTTGGGTTTCCATTTTGATGCTATCCATCCCTGCAAGGCCTTTTCAGTAGGCCAGAAGCCAAGAAAATTTCCTATTAACGCGTGATCTTGCATGTATTGGATTTCACCGTTTATGCGATGACCTGGCAGATCAACCTTAATGCATTCTGCGGCCTTCAGAATATAGATTGCCGAGGTCTCCTTTGGCTGTGACGAAGAGGCTTTTTGGTGCGCTTCTTTTTCTGTGTCCATTTCTTCAGGCTGAGCTGTGGGCATCTCTTTTCCATTCATCCTTTGTCCTCCCTGCTCAGATTCTTGGATAGTGCTAGAAGGGGTCAGTGGAGTCTTGTTCTGGTTTCTGTTAGAGGTTGGGGTGTTCGGAGGAGGGGGGGCAGAGCCCACCCCTCCATGATGCTTTTCCATTGAAGGCTTTCAACAGTAGTTCGGCGGCGTAGCTCAATCCGTCTGAAGCGATCAGGGTGTAAGGTTTGCAAAAATTTTGTAGGCGGCATAAAAATCATCGCACCTCCATCGTCCTTCAATCAAGAACCTCTTAACTCCATGTTCAATATTAATGTAACATCATTGAAACTATGTAACAATGGTTAACCATCATCGAGGTTTGAATTTGGATTTTTGTTTTATCCGTTAAACAATTTTTTTTTGACATTTTAGATATTCATAGTACCTGCCAAAGAATGTTATGTTTAATTTTACCCTTCGCCACGGATGCTTTGATAATAAATTAAAACATTCACCAAAAAAATTTTGAGTAAAAAATTACCCTTTTATAACACAATCATGTTAAAAATTTCACATATTTATCATAACAAAAAATACAAAACGACCATAACACAAATGAGTTTTTGAATCTGATTATTTCCATATAGTTAATAATTATAAAATATTTTCTATTTTAAAATATCTTTTTATATGAAAATTTCTCAATAACCAAATCGAAAATCAAATTAATTATTGAAATTAAAATATAAAAGTACTTCATTGTAAGTCTTGTACACAAAATTATATAGTTCTTCATAAGTGAATTTTTGGTATTTCAGACATTTTTAGATAACCATTTATTTTTAATTTAATTTATAAGTCACCATTTTATTTTTATTTTTGTACATAGCCATATTATTGCTAGCCTCACTCTCACATTTAAAACAATTCTAAGTCCAAATAGTTAAATTAATTAAAATAAAGAAAGTTGGATTTAATCCTACCTTTCTAGATTGAGTTAGTTCCTCGTGGTTAGGAGTTAGTTTAGGCTTAGTTGGTTGAGAGGCTCTCTCCAACTAATTAGGCTCCTAGATTAGTGTGTGGTTGAGATATTTTCTCAACCAAAGTGTCCAATATAGACGTGTTATCTTGAGACCAATTTCCTCATGTATTTATATGTATCATAAGCATTATTTTAATAATGAAAATGTGACGAATGTTGAAGGCTCTTTTCCTTTTCCGCCATGCGAGTTTTCTATATGTCTGGTATATCTTTTATGTGCCTGAGTATTTTATTTTAGTGTGTTATGGCCATGTGATGTTTCTTCATGTGGTGTTAGAGCTTACAATGATTCTGGGTGTATGTGAGATTTTAAAAGAATGAATTGTCCGTTGTGTGAAGTTGTACAATCTGCATAGAACTGTCCATAGCAATATTAAGAAGTTTTATGAAAGTGCAGTGCCCTAGAGTGTTCATGTTCATCGAATGTTGTAACAAAATATTTAGAGTGTGGTCTATGCAAGAAGAAATATGTGAGATCTTGATGCATGAGCATTTAGGCCTAGTCAACAATGTGATAGGATGATCACATGTTGTGACTAACAAGGGGTTGGAATATAAGGGACTAGTTAATCTTATTTATTTAAATGTGTGACAGTGTTTATTTATTGTTAAATATGAGAAAAGGACATAGTGGTTGATTGATCCTCTCTGTGTGGAGATTAGGCCAAACAGTTAGATTTAGTTGGCTTGAATAAAATATGTGGAATTTGAAAGCTTGATCTGGCATTTGTTTAGAAAAGAGTGGAACTGAAGAGACTCTTTAGGAGACAGTGAGGGATTTCTGATTCTGAACCACAATTGGTTCATGAATCCACATTTGTATAAATTGTGATCTTTCTGTATAATTCAGAGGTTGGATAGGTTAGCGAGGGAGAGGTTGGAGAGGATAGATAGGTTAGCTAGAGGTTGAGAGAAACCTGAGCGAAGAGAGCGAGGATTTCAAGATTGAAACATGGCCTTTTTATTGATGAAATTTGGCTAGAGGGCTGAAACTCTGTAAATTCGTTATATCGAATAAACGATTTTGGGTGTGTGAGAATGGCCATTTCTATTGAAGTCCCTCGTTTGTCTCTATATTTTTTGGTTGCGGATTGACTAAGGCATGCTCCTCTGTTTATAGGCTCGAAGTTATGAATAACAATATTCAAAGCATAGTGGGAATCCTTAGTTATAATAGCAGTGTTTGAGTACTTTAATACCTAGTCATTTATCCAAAGATATCAAGGAGAAGATATATAAGAAACCATGATTGGAAATAGATTATCGCAAAGAATCATTTTTAACACAAAGTCCATTGAAAAACAAGCGAAATCAGATAAGAAGGAATAGAGGCGAGAAGATATCATGGCCATTTGATCTGTAAGATCAATGGACCAGATCTAATCGGGGAAAGTAGAGCATTTTATCGCATCGACAAATATTCTTATAAGTGGGACAGACTTAGGCCTTAAGGAGTTGCGATTGCGATCACACCGATATATCACATCGGCGGAAGTCTATGTTAGTGGACCAGGCCTAAATACTTGCCAAACCCTGATTGCGACATTGCGATATAATGTGGACTATTGGATCATATAGTTGATCAACGGTGGGGATCAAATCATTGATCGCACTTCCGAAAGGCATTAAATATTATAGGCAGTTTCTCAAAGGTGGTAAGTGGATTATCGGGAGGCCTAAAAAACTGTAAGCAATTTCCATAAACGGAACTCGATGACATAATGAGTTGTGGTTTAATTAAATTGAAATCTGGGGTGATTAAGACCATCCATTGAATGGACAATTGGATGGATATCGAGCACGAACATGCATGAAGTTTAATTTCCAATCCAGACTTGATGGGGTTTATATAGTGGATTTAACTCCATTTGTATTATGGCCTTTAAGTTTTTGAATGTTTTTCTATGTGTTTCTATGTAAAGCGGAGATCAAAGGAAAGGTGATAAGACAGATGGAAGAGGTCGACTTGAAAGATTTATAGAAATGGATTTATGAATTTTGAGTTTTGGTTATGAGTTCGGAGTGGGTTTACCCATGTAATCCATTGTATATGATAAAGTTTGTATAGTCGAGTTTTTAATGTAAAATTGTATCTATAATGCTTCCAATAGAGATGTGTTGATATAATCAATAAGTCCATGCCCAATAGTTGTATATCGAGGAATTTGCCTTATGAGTTGGTTTCCTATGTCATTTGTGGTATCAGACCTAGCTCAACAAGCTGTAAAGAATGGTTTGGAAATTGAGTTGTAATCTCAGCATGTTTATGATTGAACTGAAGTGAATTTGATATAAATGGGGACCAAACTACAAAGCACTTTGAGAGAAAAATGGGGAAACAGTGAGCTTCTAAAGAAGGTCTGGTAAGAATGCTGAAATTTGATAATTTTTTAGAGATTTGTTTGAATGTCTAAAGAACGACAAGGGATTGAAATTTCAAAGGAGAAGGTTTTTTCCTTTTAGGAAAATGAAATTTATGTGCAATTTGATTGCATGATTGATTTGATTGAAATGAAAGGTTTAGAAGTTAAAGCTAAATAGAAGAGTGGTTTGCTATGGCATTGAAGTCAGTTAAATAATTTGAAGAATCTTGTGAAAATTGAGAATGATTGAGGATTTCTTAAAGTATTGTTGAACGCAACGATATTGATGATTGAAAGAACACAGATTGGGTTTAATAGGACTGAAAGAAGAACCACTCCTAGTAATGAATTTTGGAATTTGTAGAAGCAAACCAGGATTTGCTTACAACCAAGTTTTCAGGAGGAATTGGTAGTGTCTATCATGAATTGGTAAATATAATTGAAATTCACGTCTAACCTTAATTGATCTTGAAATCTAAAGAGTCTATTATAAAAAGTAGAATGGGAAATAGTTGTTGGTTGTATGGAGTATTTTGAATGGAAAGTCTAAATGAAATAGTGAATAGATGAATCATTTGTCAAAGATTTAACTGATGAGATGGGAATTAGTTTTAGGATATCTTTGAAAAAAATATTGCAGTTTTGAAAGATACTTTAATGTATCTTGAGATAAAATTGTGCAAGTCAGTGAAGCAGTGTAATTGCTGAAAGGTGGAATGATTTGTACCAACATCATAGCATATGAGCTATGTTAAAGAAGATAGAGCGAGAAGAACTCTGAGATGAGTAAAGGTGACATTACCCAACAGTAAATGAATTTACTAAAGGAAATGAGGAAGTGAGCAATTGAGTATGCAGAGCATAAAGCAAGGAATATTCAAGAAGAGATGAGAACAACTTCCAACTGTGGTTGGGTAGAAGTTATTGAGGCAACTCCACAATTGTGACTGTGGATAAGAGATAACAATTTCAACAAGAGGAGTGATGGGTAGAATTGTTAGTCAGTGGAAGGTTTAAGGAAAGAACTAATAGATGCCAAAAGGCTAAGCTCATAAAAGTTTGGTGACGCATGAAGGAGACTTTTTATAGGTGAAATGGAAAAGGTTAGTTGCAACTTATTAGTGAACAAGGAATGTTCACCAGATGAAGGAAAGGAATTGACTATTGATAATCATGACATGGGTACAGAGGAGAGTCGGAGATAGAGGAAAAAGAATGGTGAAGAAGTTGGACTCAAAGGAATAAGTAAAGAATAAAGGGACATAGAGTTGGCTGAGATGAAGATATAACTTAGTCATTTGGAGAAGCTGGTATTGAAAGGAATTAGAGAAAAATGGAAGCAAGGATTTTATACTGGAAGAAGAGTTAAATGGTCTGTCAGATATTTGTTTGTTGAGAAATTAATACATTGAACAGTTGAGAATGAAGGAACAGAATATATCTATGAACCAAAGAAAGGATCTCTCCTTGGTGAAGGAGGCAGTGATGATAGTGACGAAGAATTGGTCAATGCAGATTAGAATGAGAGGAATGTTTTGATAACATTCTCACAGACAAGAGGGTATCTTATTTTTGGGATTAATTATTTCTATGAATGTAAATTTTCATGTATGCAGCCTAATGAATTTGAACCTGTGTATAAAAAGGTCAAAGAGACAGAGGAAAGACAAATGAAAAGAAGATCGATAAGGACTTTCAACAGTTCAATTGGTAGAGGAAATTAAAAGGTATAGCTAAATAGTTATGTCTTCTTTTAGTGAAAACATATTGGATCATATTTGAAAGAATTTTAGCATGGATAGAAGACCAATGGGAAATGGAAACAAGAAATGAAATAAATGCATTGTAGACTTGTGGATTGAAGAGAAGGAAAGATGACACAGAGAACTCAGCTGAAGAAGTTAAGTCAAGGAATTATTTGAAAGATCAAAGTATTATCAGAGAAGAGGAGGAGGCATTTTTGTCTTATTTGGATAAACTGAGTGTTGGAAGAAATTGTGTAGAACAAGAAGGTATTATACAACTTATGATGAAGTTGCCAAGCATAGTCAAGCAGTTGTGGTCCCAGAAGTTTTCTTTGATGAAGAAGAAGTCAGAGATGTTGAGGAATAATTTCTCAATAATTTATTGAATTATCATAATAGCTCATAGAAGAATGAGGAGTTGATCACTGAGGATTCAAATGAAGAGCGTTGTAATTTTGAAGCTGACATGTTGTTTATGTTTTTAGGTTTGACAAGTGATCAACAACAATCGAACAATGTGCTTATGCATGTTGATGAAGAAGTAAGACTATTGGAAGAAATGGTTGAAGTAGAAAGATATTTTGAGCATGTATTTAATAATTTTGAGATTGATGGTATTCACAGGGAAATTATGATGATTAAAGAAACTGAAGATAAGAAAATGAAAATTTGTGATGATAACCAGATTGAAGTATCCTCAGTGGAGAATCAAAATGAAAGTATTATGGATAAGATGAAGGAATATAAGATGATGTTGATAGATACAAAACTTCGGGAATTTTGTGATTTTAAAGAGGATTGTTTTTATGAATTTGTAAACCATGAAGAAGCTTTAGAAAACCAAAATTTTGATTTTGATGTAGGAGAAGATGAAACAAAATCATTTTGTTGCAATAGTATAAGTATAGAGGATGAAAAGGTACTTTATAATGATATGCTCCAAGAAATCCTAGCTATCGAATTCTTGAATGATAATCTTGTGTTAGAATAAGGAACATTGTATAATGGAGAGGAAAGTATGGAAATGGAAATTGATGACAATTTTTCGTAACTTATGCAAAAGGACAATATAAAGAGTTCATGGCAGAATTACCTATGAAGATTGAAAACCATAATTATTTTGAATCTTGCAATCGTGACGGAAATTTTGCTTTATACAGGAAGGAGTCATATGCAAATGATATGCTTATTGACTATGAAGAAATTTGTATTCTTCTAGGAAGGTTATTAGATGAAACTGATAACATGGAGGAAATGATTATCTTTGATGATAATTAAAGAGAAGATGTAGAGTACAAACAATAGTTTTTACATGGCAGAGGTTAAGATGAATTGGACATAAATCTCATAATTTCTATGGTGGAAAGAAATGTACAACAGGCAGATGTCAGTGGAGTTTAGTTAAAGACAAATTGTAAAGAGGAAGTTGAGAAATTGTGGAAAATGAAATTAGATGAGAAGAGGGACAACAAGGAAGAGAAATTAAAAAGAGCAATTTGTATTAGAAAGGAAATAGGAGAACAATAAAACAAGATTTGGAAATCTGGAAGAACAGAAGTGACACTGGTAGGAAAATTGAATCAACAGCATGATGAAAGTGATGAGTAGTCACAAAGTAAAGTTTTTGATACTGGATGGGAAACAAAAGAAAAACATGACCAGCAGTTCATGAAAGCTTTCAACTTTGGGAGTCTGATGCAGGAGCATTTAGGCCTAGTTAGTAATGTGATAGCATGATCACATCTTATGACTAACAAGGGGTTGGAAGATAAGAGACTAGTTAATTTTATTTATTTAAATGTGTGAGAGACTTTATTTATTGTCAAATATGAGAAATGGCCATAGTGGTTGATTGATCCTCCCTATGTGGAGATCAATCCAAATAGTTAGATTTATTTGGTTTGAATACAATATAAGGAATTTCAAAGCTTGATTTAGCATTTGTTTAGAAAAGAGTGGAAATGAAGAGACCTTTTCGGACAGAGTGAGAGATTTCTGGTTCTAAACCAGAATTTGTTCATGAATCCAGTTTTGTATAAATTGTGATCTTTTTGTATAATTCAGAGATTGGATAGGTTAGTGAGGGAGAGGCCAAGATGATAGATAGGTTAGCTAGAGGTTGAGAGAAACTTGAGTGGACAGAGCGAGGATTTCAAGATTGAAACATGGCCTTTCTAATGATGTAATCTGGCCAGAGGGTTGAAACTCTGTAAATCCGTTATATTGAATAAATGATTTTGGGTGTGTCAGAATGACCATTTCTATTGAATTCCCTTGCTTGTCTCTATATTGTTTCATTGTATATTAACTAAGCCATTCTTCTCTGTTTTTATGCCTGATGTTGTGAATATCAGTGTTGAAAGCATAATGGAAATCAGTAGTGTTAGTAGCAGTGTTTTAGCGCTTTAAGGAGAAGTTATATAAGAAATCATGATTGAAAATAGAGTATGGTAGAGAAACATTTTTAACGTAAAGTCCATTGAAAAACAATCGAAATCATAAAAGAAGGAATAGAGGCGAGAAGATATCACAGTCATTGGATCTGTAAGATCAACGGACCAGATATAATCATGGAAAGCAGAGCACTTTATCGCATCAGCAGAGATTGTTATATGTGAGATAGACTTAGGCCTTAAGGAGTTGTGATTGCAATCACACTAATATATCGCATCGGTGGCAGTCAGTGTGAATGGACCGGGCCTAAACACTTACTAAACGCTAATTGCGACATTGCGATATAATGTGGACCGTTGGATCACATAGTTGATCAATGACAGGGATAAAATCACTGATCACACTTCTGAAAGACATTAAATAACAAAGGCCGATTCTCAAATGTGGTAAGCGGATTATTGGGCAGCCTCAAAAGCCGTAAGTGGTTTTCAGAAGTCAGACCCGATGAGGTAATGAGCTGTGGTTTAATTAAATTGAAATTCGGGTTGATCAGGACCATCCATCAAATGGATAATCATATGGATATCGGGCGCAAAAATGCGCGAAGGTTAATTTCCAATCCAGACCCGATGGGGTTTATACAATGGGTTTAAGTCCATTTTGATTCTAGCCTTTATCTTTTTGAACATTTTTCTATGTCTTTCTGTGTAAAGCGAAGATCAAAGGCTAGGCGATAAGACAGATGGAAGAGGTGGACCCGAAATATTTATAGAAGTGGCTTATGAATTTTGATTTCCGGTTATGAGTTTGGACTGGTTTTTCCCATGTAATCCATTATATTCGATAAAGTTTGTGTAGTCAGGTTTTTAATGTAAAATTTCATCTATAATGCTTTCAATAGAGATGTGTGGATATAACCACTAAGTCCATGCCCGATAGTTCTATATGGAGGAATTTTCCTTATGAGTGGGTTTCCTCCATGGAATTATGTTAGAAACCCGTGTAGAGAAGTTAGCCAGCTGAAGAAGCATTAAGACCTGTGAATTGAAGAGATATGGCTTGGTGGATTGTAGTGTGGTCACTGTGTTGAAGGATGGTGTCTTTATTTTTTAATGAGTATTGGAACCATCTAGTGCACAAAGACATCTGATGTCAGCTCTATGACAACACCAAAAGCTCAGCAAAGACCGTGTACCTACAACAAGTGAGCTCAGCGAACAGATCCATTTTTGACAATAGATAAATCTTTGAATGAAGCTTAGAGGAAGCATGGTGGATCTGGTATTCGTGGAACTCTTATATGGATGCATCATTCCCTCCTCTATCACAAAAATTTGGTTCTCTCAGATCCACTTAGATTCGTTCACAAAAAGAAAAGACCTTCAAGAATCTAGATACTCACTATTGATTACAGGTCATTGATAGATTTCCAGCCTATCTCTTCTAGCATTTCTGAAGGGTTGTTGTCAATGATTTTCATTGAGAAGTAAAGTAGAAATGTTTTGGTTTAAGATTTGAGGCAAAATTATCACCAATCTCTTGAGATTGATCGAGTATTTCTAAGGAAATACAATTGGTATCCTTCTGAGGTTGTGTGGATTCATTCTGGGGCAAAATAGTGGCAAATATCCTAATACAGGCTAGGAATTCCCAAGGAAAGGGAGCCGTGATCATTCTGAGTTAGTGTGGATTTGTTATGAGGCCAAAATCATAACAATTCCATATGGAAATTTCGGTGCTCCTGGGACCAAGTTGGAGGTGTTCTTGAGATAGGTCGGGAATAGAATTAGGGCATGATCTACACAAAACCTTGGTCAATTTTCAAATCAGTTCAGTCTACTTTAAGGTGGCTCAGTCCTCTTTTTGGACTCATAATCTAGTGGGCTTTTGGTCAATCCCCCCGTAGAAGTGCTCGAGAAGTGCCCTGAGGATATTTGATCAACCTTGAACCAAAACCTGCTCTGGTGTATCAACTTTTTCCAGACCGTAGCCAAGCTCACTCTTCAAATTTCTTCCTCCTTCCTCCAGAAATTTGACCAATGGCTTTTCCCGAGGGGCCACCAAAACTAAATTCTCTCCAACAAGGTGTGTGCTATTTTTTTCAAGAAGGGAGCATGCACAAAATTTTGATTTTTGAATTTATTTCACTTTTATAAATTAAAATCATAAACATTAATTCACTTTTTAAGTAAAGTGATTTTTCTATAAAGTGATATCAATCTTTGGAGGAATAAGGAAATATTTTAATATTTTGTAGAGATAAGGAGTATTTATAATTCTTTATGTAATGGAGAAAAATGATTATTGCATCAGGTGAATTAATTTTTATTTTGGAGAGGTACAACATTTTTTAAATTTGGAGTGATAAGTGAGGATTTTTAAAAGGAAGCTCATTGTTGTATTTTGAAGAAAGTTTTTAGCAAAGTGTACATTAATTTTTGAAGACAAGTTGCTTCAATCATTTGTAAGTCTGGCATTCTCATTGTTTGAAGAATTTCATTCACGATGTTGTGAAGGTGAAGGTTGATGTAATTCATAGTCAATAAAAACATATATTTTTGTGGTTATCAACACTCACTAAATCAATTACAATTAGGTACATGTGGATAATTCCTTTTATGTAGGAATGTAATTTGTTCCCTTGTATTGTTGTAACTTATGTTACTAATTATAACGCAAGCCTTATATTTTAAGATAAGAGCATTACTTCATATACAATACCAATTGACTATTGCAAGCAAGCATAGTTAAAAAAAGTCAAAAACTACAAGGTAGCATTGTTTCTATCAAGATATTTTATAATGGAATAGAACCAAATACCAAATTTTCCCCCTCATATTCAAATTTAATCGTTTAATTATATTTTTCATTCTTACTCATTATAGATTGTAGAAACTCTACTACAACGAGTAATCTATCTTATTATAACTATCCCTAAGGAACTAATGTTAAGGGGCTAATAATTTGAAATTGTAAGTATATAGGGAATATAGGGATTACTATTGAGTTAGTCCCTATTGGTATCATAGTATATATTAAAGGGATATCGTAGCAGAGGGATAGTGATTAGGGAATAGAGCCACTATCTCTTATCTTATGGACCTAGAATAAGGATATCCCCTATTGGGACTATATAATAATACCAATATTATCCCTCAAGAATAGAAGGGATTATACCACACTAGTAGTATACCTAGTCCCTATATTATATATATATCCCCATTCCCACAAAATTAGCATAGACCTTAGGGATTATGCGGATTGCAAGCAATGGTATTCTATGATGATTTGACAAGAGACCGAGACAAGTATATATTATGTCTTAGAACTTACAAGCATGCAAAATTTTATTGGGTTATTGCAAGAAATATCTAAAATTTCAAAATTTATGTGCCTTTACAATCATCATTAAATTTACAGGATTGTAGGATCTACAGTATAAAAAGAGACAAACTTAAGACAAACGCATCCATAAAATAGAAAATATTTATTTTCAGATTATTATAGTTTCCATTGCAATCACTTCAATACAATTGTAATCACCTACTTTTGGTTGCCATTGTTGTTGGCGTGATCTTGTTGTTAATGATACATATATTGTAATTTTCAATGTCCATCCATGAGGTTGTAATATCTACTATTGTCAACCATGGTCAATATTAATGTAACATCATTGTAACTATATAACAATGGTTAACCATCATCAGGGTTCAAATTTGGATTTTTTTTTTGATTATCCGTTAAACAACTTTTTTTTTTACATTTTAGATCTTCATAGTACCCGTCAAAGAACATTATGTTTAATTTCACCCTTAATCCATGATGCTTTGATAATAAATTAAACCATTCACAGAAAAAATATTGAGTAAAAAATTACCGTTCCATAACACAATTATGTTAAAAATTTCACATATTTATCATAACAAAAAATACAAAATGACCATAACACAAATGAGTTTTTGAATCTGATTTTTTCCATATAATTAATAACTATAACATATTTTCAATTTTAAAATATCCTTTTATATGAAAATTTCTCAATAACCAAATCGAAAATCAAATTAATTGTAAAATTTAAAATAAAAGTACTTCCTTGTAAGTCTTGTACACAAAATTTTATAGTTCCTCATAAGTGAATTTTTCGTATTTCGAACATTTTTAGACAAACATTTATTTTTAATTTAATTTATAAGTAACCATATTATTTTTATTTTTGTACATAGCCATATTATTGTTAGCCTCACTCTCACATTTAAAACAATTCTAATTCCAAATAATTAAATTAATTAAAATAAAGAAAGTTGGATTTAATCCTACCTTTCTAGATTGAGTTAGTTCCTCATGGTTAGGAGTTAGTTTAGGCTTAGTTGGTTGAGAGACTCTCTCCAACTAATTAGGCTCCTAGATTAGTGTGTGGTTGAGATATTTTCTCAACCTAAGTGTCCAAGATAGACGTGCTATCTTGAGACCAATTTCCTCATATATTTATATGTATCATAAAATTTATTTTAATAATGAGAATGTGATGAATGTTGAAGTCTCTTTGCCTTTTCCACCATGCGAGTTTTCTATATATCTAGTATATTTTTTTATGAGCGTGAGTATTTTATTTTAGTGTATTATGGTTGTGTGATGTTTCTTCATGTGGTATTAGAGCTTACAGTGATTCTAGGTATATGTGAGTTTTTTAAAGAATGAGTTGTCCATTGTGCGAAGTTGTACAATCTATATAGAACTGTCCATAACAATATTAATAAGTTTTATGAAAGCACAGAGTCGTGGAGTGTTCATGTTCATAGAATGTTGTAACAAGAGATTTAGAGTGTGGTAATGCAAGAAGAAATATGTGTGATCTTGATGCAGGAGCATTTAGGCCTAGTCAGCAATATGATAGGATGATCACATCTTGTGACTAACAAGGGGTTGGAGGGTAAGGACCTAGTTAATTATATTTATTTAAATGTGTGAGAGTGTTTATTATTGTCGAATATGAGGAAAGGGCATAGTGGCTGATTGATCCTCTCTGTGTGGAGATTAGGCCAAACAATTAGATTTATTTGGCTTGAATAGAATATGAGGAATTTGAAAGCTTGATCTGGAATTTGTTTAGAAAAGAGTGGAAGTGAAGAGACTTTTTAGGAGACAGTGAGAGATTTCTGATTCTGAACCACAATTGGTTCGTGAATCCACTTTTGTATAAATTGTGATCTTTTTGTATAGTTTACAGTTTGGTTAGGTTAGCAAAGGAGAGGCTAGAGAGGATAGATAGGTTAGCTAGAGGTTTAGAGAAACATGAGTGAAGAGAGAAAGAATTTAAAGATTGAAACATGGCCTTTTTATTCATGTAATCTGGCCAGACGGCTGGAACTCTGTAAATTCGTTATATTGAATCAATGATTTTGGGTGTGTGAGAATGGCCATTTGTTGGGTCCCTATAATACTAGTGATTACCCCATTACTATTGTAGTTATACCCCTTATTAATATTGTTGTGCCCCTATTTTGTCCCCATATTGTTATTACTGTGCCCCATAGAATCCCTCTATTGTTATTTTTGTGGCTTTATATTATTATTGTTAGGTCGGTTGGGTTATATTGGACTCCTTAGACTCCTATATATAGAAAGGAGGTTTTATCATTTGAATCATCCAAGAATTGTTCATTTATGTAATGTACAGGAGGTTTCCCCCTCGAAGAGGCTGACTTCTAAGGCGTTGATCTATCTTTTCTATCTTTTTTGAGATGGTTTCATAACAATTGTTATCAGAGATTTGGATTCTAGGGTTTCGCTGCTCCAAACAGGTCATCATGGAATTGTCGCTATAACGTTTTCTCTGTGAATTTTCAGAAGTCACAAAAAAAACCCATTTGAGAAGAAATTGCGTTGAACCTTGGGTCCAAATTTCAGAGCTTTTCATGCGACATTTACGGAGATATGATCTGAGGAAGTTGGTCTTTGTGCAGACTCCTGAATCACATTCCAAACAGCTGACCTAGGGCAAATCGTCATAACATTATCTCTATGGATCGGATTGAAATTTCATAAGAAGGTGCAGAAATAGGACGGACTGTAGTTTCTTGTATGAAGTTTTTAGATCCAAAGATTGAAACAGTGACTCGTGGCACGTCGTACAAGTTCGCTCTACTGAACTAGTCTGTAATCAAGTCGCTGTGGGAGATTTCGCATAACTCTTCCTTGGAGAAACCAATTTGGGTTAGACTTGTGGCATTGGAAAGAGGACACAAAGGGCTACTAGATATCACAAATTCAGAACTAGATGATTGGAAAATACACAGATACATCAGAGACAATATCAAGCTCCTACAAAGTGAAAAAAGGTGTGTAGATTTTCTTAAATTTTTGTTTAAGCTTGGTTTGAAAATTTATTTTGAAGGAATTCACAGGGAATAATAGAGCATTATTATCGGTAACTGATGCCCTGAGGAAAGAAAATGCAAATGCCTAGTAAGGAGCCTGGAAGCTCTAACATGACTCATGAAGAAGAAGAAGAAATGCTATATGATATATCAAAATTACAAGAACAAGTGCAACAAGTGTCACTTGCACAAAAAGCAACAGAATCTAAGATGGATTGTTTAAGGAAAGATGTAGAAGCTAAGATTGATGGTTTAAAGAAAGGCGTAGAAGCTAAAATTGATGGCGTGGATGATAAGATGGAAGAATTGAAGATAAATATGAATAAGTTGCTACAAGAAATGGTCAATAAGGTTGAAAGGGTACTAAAGGAAACTCATGATGAGAATAAAAGAAATGTTAATCATGATTACATAGACTCTAATGTTGGATCGAAGACTCACCATATTCCAAAAATCGATATGAGGAAGTTTGATGGCAAGGATCCTGCCACATGGATATTACAGATGGAGCAGT
>APFE031559752.1:26344-38811 GCA_000404065.3 Pinus taeda | reverse complement strand
ATATAGAAAGGAGGTTTTGTCATTTGAATCATCCAAGAATTGTTCATTTATGTAATGTAAAGGAGGTTTCCCCCTCGAAGAGGTTGAATTCTAAGGCGTTGATTTACCCTTTCTATCTTTTTTGAGCTAGTTTCATAACACCATTTCTATTGAAGTCCCTCACTTGTCTCTATATTGCTTGGTTGTGAATTAACTAAGGCATGCTTCTCTGTTTTTACGCCTAAAGTTATGAATAACAATATTCAAAACATAATGGGAATCCTTAGTGTTAGTAGCAGTGTTTGAGCACTTTAATACCCAGTCACTTATCCAAAGATATCAAGGAGATGTTATATAAGAAACCATGATTGAAAATAGAGTATGGTAGAGAATCGTTTTTAACACAAAGTCCATTAAAAAACAAGCGAAATAAGATAAGAAGGAATAGAGGCGAGAAGATATCGTAGCCACTGGATCTGTAAGATCAATGGACTAGTTCTAATCGGGGAAAGTAGAGCATTTTATCGCATCAGCAAATATTGTTATAAGTGGGAAGGACTCAGGCCTTAAGGAGTTGAGATTGCGATCACAGCGATATATCACATCGGCGGAAGTCTGTGTGAGTGGACCAGGCCTAAACACTTGCCAAACGTTGATTGCAACATTACGATATAATGTGGACTGTTGGATCATATAGTTGATCAATGGTGGGGATCAAACTACTGATCGCACTTCTAAAAGGCATTAAATATTAAAGGTGGTTTCTCAAAGGTGGTAAGTGGATTATTGGGAGGCCTCAAAAAGTGTAAGCGGTTTCCAAAAACCAGACCCGATGCCGTAATGAACTGTGGTTTAATTAAGTTGAAATCTATGGTGATCAGGACCATCCGTTGAATGCACGATCGGATGGATATCGGGTGCAGATATTCGCGAAGGTTAATTTCCAATCTGGACTCGGTGGGGTTTATATAGTGGATTTAAATGCATTTGGGTTATGGCCTTTAAGTTTTTGAATGTTTTTCTCTGTGTTTCCGTGTAAAGCGGAGATCGAAGGAAAGGTGATAAGACAGATGGAAGAGGTGGACCCGAAAGATTTATAGAAGCAGGTTTATGAATTTTGAGTTCTGGTTATGAGTTCGAAGTGGGTTTTCCTGTGTAATCCTTTGTATTCGATAAAGTTTGTATATTTGAGTTTTTAATGTAAAAGTGTATCTATAATTCTTCCGATAGAGATGTGTTGATATAATAAAAAATCCCATGCCTGATAGTTGTATATCGAGGAATTTTCCATATGAGCGGGTTTCCTATGTCATTTGTGGTATCAAAGCTAGCTCAATGCTCTATAAAGAAAGGTTTGGAAATTGAGTTGTAATCTCAGCATGTGTATGATTGGACTGAAGTGAATTTGATATAAATGGGGATCAGACTACAAAGGACTTTGAGAGAAGAATGGGGAAACAATGAGCCTCTAAGGAAGGTCTGCTAAGAATGCTTAAATTTGATAATTTTACAGAGATTTGTTTGAAGTCTAAAGAAAAACAAGGGATTGAAATTTCAAAGGAGAAGGTGTTTTCCTTTTAGGAAAATGAAATTTCTCTGCAAGTTGATTGCGTGATGGATTTGATTGAAATGAAAGGTTTAGAAGTTAAAGGTGAATAGAAGAGTGGTTTTCTATGGCATTGAAGTCAGTTAAATAATTTGAAGAATTTTGTGAAAACTGAAAATGATTGAGGATTCCATAAAGTATTGTTGAAGGAAATGATATTGATGATTGAAAGAACACATGTTGGGTTTAATAGGACTAAAAGAAGAACCACTCCTAGTAATGAATTTTGGAATTTGTAGAAGCAAACCAGGATTTGCTTACAACCAAGTTATCAAGAGGAATTGGTAGTGTCTGTCATGAATTGGTAAATATAATTGAAATTCACATCTAACCTTAATTGACCTTCAAATCTAAAGACTCTATTATAAAATGTAGAATGGGAAATATTTGTTGGTTGTATGGATTCTTTTGATTGGAAAGTGTAAATGAAATAGTGAACAGATGAATCATTTGAAAAAAAATTATCTGATCGGATGGGAATTAGTTTTAAGACATCTTCGAAGGAAATATTGCAAGTTTGAAAGATACTTTAATGTATCTTGAGATAATGTTGTGTAGGTCAGTGGAATCAGTGTAATTGTTGAAAGGTGGAATGATTTGTACCAACATCATAGCATATGAGCTATGTTAAAGAAGATAGAGCAAGAAGAACTCTCAGATGAGTAAAGGTGACATTACCCAATAGTAAATGAATTTACTAAAGGAAAGAAGGAACTGGGCATTTGAATATATAGAGCATAAAGAAAGGAGTATTCATGAAGAGATGTGAACAACTTCCAACTATGGTTGGGTGGAAGTTGTTGAGGCAGCTCCACAATTGTGACTGTGGATAAGAGATAATAATTCCAACAAGAGGAGTGATGGGTAGAATTGTTAGTTAGTGAAATGTTCAAGGAAAGAACCAATAGATGGCAAAAGGCTAAAGTCGGGAAAGTTTGGTGACGCATGAAGGAGAAGTTTTATAGGTGAAATGGAAAAGTTTAATTGCAACTTACTAGTGAACAAGGAATTTTCATCAAAGGAAGGAAAGGAATTGATTATTGATAGTCATGACATGGGTATAGAGGAGAGTTAGAGACAGAGGAAAAAGAATGATGAAGCAGTTGGACTCAAAGGAATGAGTAAAGAAGAAAGGGAAATAGAGTTGGCTGAGATGAAGACAGAACTCAGTCATTTGGAGAAGCTGGTATTGAAAGGAATTAGAGAAAAATGGAAACAAGGATTTTAGGTGGGAAGAAGAGTTAAATGGCCTGTCAAAGAATTGTTTGTTGAGAAATTAATACGTCGAACAATTGAGAATGATGTAATAGAATACATCTGTAAACCAAAGAAAGGATCTCTCCTTGGGGAAGGAGGCAATGATGATAGTGATGAAGAACTGCTCAGTTCAGATCAGAATGCGAGGAATGTGTTGATAACATCCTCACAGATAGGAGGGTCTCATATTTTTGGGATTAATTATTTCTATGAATGTAAATTTGTAGGTATGTGGCCTAATGAATTTGATCCCGTGTCTAAAAAGGTCAAAGAGACAGAGGAAGGACAAATGAAAAGGAGATCGATAAGGACTTTCAACACTTCAATTAGTCGAGGAAATTAAAAGGTATATCTAAATGGTGGTGTCTTCTTTTAGTGAAAACATATTGGATCATATATGAAGGAATTTTAGCATGGATAAAAGACCAATGGGAAATGGAAACAAGAAAGGAAAAAAATGCATTGTAGATTATGGAGTGAAGAGAAGGAAATGTGACACAGAGGACTTAGCTGAAGAAGTTAAGCCAAGGAATTCTTTGAAAGATCAAAGTATTATCAGAGAAGAGGAGGAGGAATTGTTGTCTTATTTGGATAAATTGAGTGTTGGAAGAAATTGTGTAGAACAGGAAGGTATATTAGAAACTTATCATGAAGTTGCCAAGCGTAGTCAAGCAGTTGCAGTCCTAGAAGTTTTCATTGATGAAGAAGAAGTCAGAGACGTTGAGGAATAGTTTCTCAATAATTTAGTGAATTATCAGAATAGCTCAGGGAAACATGAGGAGATGATCACTGAGGATTCCAATGAACAACATTGTAATTTTGAAACTAACATGTTTTTTATGTTTTTAGGTTTGACAAGTGATGAACAACAATCTGACAACGTGCTTATGCATGTTGATGAAGAAGTAAGACTATTGGAAGAAATTGCTGAAGTAGAAAGATATTTTGAGCATGTATTTAATAATTTTGAGAATGATGGTATTCACAGGGAAATGTGATGTCTAAAGAAACTATAAGAAAATGAAAGTTTGTGATGCTAACCAGAATGAAATATCTTCAGTAGAGAATCAAAATGAAAGTATTATGGATAATATGAAGGAATATAAGATGATGTTGATAGATACAAAACTTCAGGATTTTTGTGATTTTAAAGAGGATTATTTTTATGAATCTGTAAACCATGAAGAAGCTTTAGAAAACCAAAAAAAAAATTATGTTGTAGGACAAGATGAAACAAAATCATTTTGTTGCAATATTATAAGTATAGAGGATGAAAAGATACTTCATAATGATATGCTCCAAGAAATCCTAGGTATTGAATTGTTGAATGATAATCTTGTGTTAGAAGAAGGAACATTTTATAATGGAGAGGAAAGCATGGAAATGGAAATTGATGACAATTTCATAACTTATGCAGAAGGACAGTATAAAGAGTTCATGGCAGAATTACCTATGAAGATTGAAAACCATAGTTATTTTGAACCCGACAATTATGATGGAAATTTTCTTTTATACAGGAAGGAGGAGTCATATGCAAATGACATGCTTATTGACTATGAAGAAATTTGTATTTTTCTAGGAAGGTTATTAGATGAACCTGATAACATAGAGGAAAGGATTATCTTTGATGATAATGAAAGAGAAGATGTAGAGTACAAACAATAGTTTGTAAATGGCAGAGGTTAAGAAGAATTGGACAGAAATTTCATAATTTCTATGGTGGAAAGAAATGTACAACAGGCAGATGTCAGTGGAGTTTAGTTAAAGACAAATTGTAAAGAGGAAGTTGAGAAAATGTGGAAGATGAAATCAGATGATTAGAGGAGTGGCAAGCAATAGAAATTAACAAGAGGAATTTGCATTAGAAAGGAAAGAGGACAACAATAAAATAAGATTTGGAAATATGGAAGAATAGAAGTGACAGTGGCAGAACAATTGAATCAGCAACATGATGAAAGTGATGACTAGTTACAAAGTAAAGTCTGTGATATTGGATGGATAACAGAAGAAACACATGACCAAGAGGTCACGAAAGCTTTCAACTTTGGGACTCTCATGCAGGAGCATTTAGCCCTAGTCAGCAATGTGATAGCATGATCACATCTTGTGACTAACAAGGGGTTGGAAGATAAGAGACTAGTTAATTTTATTTATTTAAATGTGTGATAGACTTTATTTATTGTCAAATATGAGAAAAGGGCATAGTGGTTGATTGATCCTCCCTGTGTGGAGATCAGGCCAAATAGTTAGATTTATTTTGTTTGAATATAATATGAGGAATTTGAAAGCTTGATTTAGCGTTTGTTTACAAAAGAGTGGAAGTGAAGAGACCTTTTAGGAGAGAGTGAGATATTTCTGGTTCTGAACCAAAATTCGTTCATGAATCCAGTTTTGTATAAATTGTGATCTTTTCGTATAATTCAGAGATTGGATAGGTTGGTAGGGGACAAGCCAGAGATATCAGCTAGGTTGGCTAGAGGTTGAGAGAAACCTGAGCAGACAGAGCAAGGATTTCAAGATTGAAACATGGCCTTATTATTGATGTAATCTAGCCAGAGTGCTGAAACTTTTTAAATTTGTTATATTGAATAAATGATTTTGGGTGTGTGAGAATGGCCATTTCTATTGAATTCCCTCGCTTGTCTCTATATTGTTTCGTTGCAGATTAGCTGAGGAATTCTTCTCTATTTTTATGCCTGATGTTGTGAATAACAATGTTCAAAGCGTAATGGGAATGCTTAGTGTTAGTAGCAGTGTTTGAGCACTTTAATACCGAGTCGTTTATCCAAAGACATCAAGGAGAATTTATATAAGAGATCATGATTGAAAATAGAGTATGGCAGATAATCATTCTTAACGTAAAGTCCATTGAAAAACAAGCAAAATCAGATAATAAGGAATAGAGGTGAGAAGATATCGTGGCCATTGGATCTGTAAGATCAATGGACCAGATCTAATCAGGGAAAGCAGAGCACTTTATCACATCAGCAAAGATTGTTATAAGTGGGATGGAATTAGGCCTTAAGGAGTTGCGATTGCAATCGCATTGATATATCGCAATGGTGGAAGTCTGTGTGAATGGACAAGGCCTAAACAATTTCTAAACATTGATTGCGACATTCCGATATAATTGTTACCATTGGATCACATATTTGATCAACGACAGGGATAAAATCATTGATCACACTTCGGAAAGACATTAAATATCAAAGGCTGATTCTCAAAGGTGGTAAGCGAATTATCGGGTGGCCTCAAAAGCTGTAAGTGGTTTTCAGAAGTCAAACCCGATGAGGTAATGAGTTTTGGTATAATTAAATTGAACTTTGTGTTGATCAAGACCATCTATCGAATGGATATCAGGCGCAAACATGCGCGAAGGTTAATTTCTAATCTGGACCTGATGGGGTTTATACAATGGATTCAAGTCCATTTGGATTCCACCCTTTAACTTTTTGAAATTTTTTCTATGTCTTTCTGTGTAAAGCTGAGATCAGAGGAAAGTCAATAAGTCAAATGGAAGAGGTGGACCCGAAATATTTATAGAAGCGGTTTATGACTTTTGAGTTCCGGTTATGAGTTGGAAGTGGGTTTTCTCGTGTAATCCATTGTATTTGATAAAGTTTGTATAGCTGGGTTTTTAATGTAAAATTTCATCTATAATGCTTTCGATAGAGATGTGTGGATATAACCGCTAAGTCCATGCCTGATAATTGTATATGGAGGAATTGCCTTATGAATGGGTTTCTTGCATGGAATTATGTTAGAAACCCGTGTAGATAAGTTAGCCAGCTGAAGAAGCATTGAGACCTGTGCATTAAAGCGATATGGATTGGTGGATCGTAGTGTGGTCATTGTGTCGAAGCATGGTGTTTTTATTTGTTGATGAGTACTGGAAACATCTAGTGCATAAAGACATTTGATATTGTCTCTATGACAACACCAAAATCTCAGCAAAGATCATGTACCTACAGCAAGTGAGTTCAGCGAACAAATCCGTTTCTCGCAATAGATAAATCCTTGAATGAAGCTTAGAGGAAGCATGCTGGATCTGGTATTCATGGAACTCTTATATGGATGCATCATTCCCTCCTCCATCACAGAAATTTGTTCTCTCAAATCCACTCAGATTTGTTCACAAAAAGAAAAGGCCTTCAAGTATCTGGATACTCACTATTGATTAGAGGTCATTGATAGATTTGAAGCATATCTCTTCTAGCATTTCTGAAGGGTTGTTGTCAAGGATTTTCTTTGAGAAGCAAAGTAGAAAAGTTTTGGTTGAAGATATGAGGCAGAATTATCACCAATCCCTTAAGTCTGATCGAGTCATTCTAAGGAAATACAATTGGTATCCTTTTGAGGTTGTGCAGATTCATTCTAGGGCAAAATAGTGGCAAATATCCTAATATAGGCTAGAAATTCCCAAGGAAAGGAAACCGTGATCATTCTGAGTTAGTGTGGATTCTGTTCTGAGGCCAAAATATAAGCAATTCCGTATGGAAATTTCGGTGCTCCTAGGACCAAGTTGGAGGTGTTTTTGAGATAGGTGGGAAACAGAATTAGGGCATAATCTACACAGATCCTTGGTCAATTTTCGAATCAGTTCGGTCTATTTTGAGGTGACTTAGTCCTTTTTCTAGACTCATAATCTAGTGGGCTTTTGGTCACCCCCCCCCATAGAAGTACTCGGGAATTACCCTGAGGCTATTCGATCAACCCTGAACCAAAACCTACATTGGTGTATCTAATTTTTCTAGACTGTGGCCCAGTTCACTCTTCAAATTTCTTCCTCCCTCTAGAAATTTGACCAATGTGTTTTCCCGAGGGACCACCGAAACTAAAGTCTCTCCAACAAGGTGTGTGTTATTTTTTTTAAGAAGGGAGCGTGCAAAAAATATTGATTTTTGAATTCATTTCACTTTTATAAATTAAAATCATAAACATTAATTCACTTTTTAAGTTACATCATAAAGTGATTTTTCTATAAAGTGATATCAATCTTTGGAGGAAAAAGGATATATTTTAATATTTTGTAGAGATAAGGAGTATTTATAATTCTTTATGTAATGGAGAAAAAGGAGTATTGCATCAAGTGCACTAATTTTTATTTTGGAGAGGTACAACATTTTTTAAAATTGGAGTGATAAGTGAGGATTTTTAAAAGGAAGCTCATTGTTGTATTTTGAAGAAAGTTTTTAGCAGAGTGTACATTAATTTTTGTAGACAAGTTGCTTCAATCATTTGTAAGCCTAACATTCTCATTTTTTGAATAGTTTCATTCATGATGTTATAAAGGTGAAGGTTGATGTAATTTATAGTCAATAAAAACATATATTTTTGTGGTCGTGTCCTAGATCCACCAGAAATTGAATAAGGGGATCATAGGTACACTCTGTGTCATGAACATGCTTGCATGATTTGAAGTGGAGTTTGTAAAACACTCCCTCTATTGTGTTAAAACAAAACAAGACATCTATCAAGCTCCTGAAATCAAAGCTCCCATAATCAATTAAGTTCATAAGCACAAAGCATCACATCATCGACTTGATAAAAGTAATCTTCTGCGAGAAAATTTCACAATAGATAATTCACGCCATCAAGTTAAGGATGCTACACACTCCAGCATCTCAAAGTACAATCACAATCAACATCATCAAAATATTTTTAACTGAATTGTAAGGGTGCATTTTTAGTTGTAACCGACACCCTCATTTGATTTGTTAAAGTGCATCATTTAGTCAAGTCAATTGCTACTTGAAAATTGAACTTATCATTTATCATTTGGGTGCATTTTTGGTAGTGTTCGAAGCCCTTAATTTTTTAAAAATAAGCATATTCAGTGAGTACATTGAAGAAAGCACGAAGTGTCAGTAATCAATTAGCAGTTCAAGCAAGTGTTTAAAAGTGTCAGCAAACAATAACCATTACAAGCGAGCATGTCATTTTATTGATTGACTCAAGTGAGAAATTTTCAAGCACGACTTATATGATAAGCGAGGTTGATTCCAAAGTAAGCAATGCAACATGGTGAAACACATTAAGCTGTCCAAAATTCTTCACAATTTAATGTTATGATCAGCCAACGACATGGTGAACATCAGCAAAACCACTCGTGCTGACATTCAAGTGCATCTTCAACATGCACATGAAATGATTGAGTTCCTTCAACTAGAATCGTGACTGGAAAGAATTGAGTTGCAATTAAAGCATGTTGCTTCCAAGTATTTTCTAAATACAGCTGATCATTCGAACTCATTCATCCAACCAACTTCAAGTGTTGAAGTTTTTCTAGTTCAACTTTCTTCCAAACCCATCATCAATACATCAGAAGAAATTCAAAGTAATCAAAATCGACATGGCTTAGGGTATGTTGAAGATGACAAAAAAATACATATCCCTCATTATTCCAGGCCCATTCAGTTCGTTAGTGATGGATTACTTGAACACATCGCCTTAGAAAGTTCTCTGCAAGTTTCAGACAGACATCAACGCCCACAATATGAAAGTGTAGACAAATATAAATGCATGCAAACTCAAGTTGTAGACAAACAAAAATGTTCTCATTGTCACAGAACTGGTCATCTGGAAGATCAGTGTTTTGATTTCCATCCTTGTCACCAATGTGGCAAGCGGAATCGTTCATCAGAGAAATGTTGCAAACAAGACCAACCTGTCAGATTAAAAACCGATTATTCATGGATTGATCCATGGGAATGGTCATCCACAGCCAGAAGATTGTACAAGTTTTACAATCGGATTCACTCACACATATTGCATCCAACAGTTGAATGACGATGGTACTCTCATGCTGTTGAATGGGGGAGTACAACAGTAAAACTCTCCTACACCTAGAGGGGCGGATTTTAGATATCAAATGTAGATGATTGTATCTCCTTTTAGCTGACAAAGGGGGAAAATGTCAATAAAATTGATATTGGTTGTCAGACTGAAAGTCTCGACAACATCAGCGATCTAGCCAGTGGGCATATTCAAATCTGCCAGTGGGCATCAACAAAAAAAGCTACAAGGAGTAGCTTTCATCATAGAAAATGTAAAATTGAGCTTCTATTCAACATCTTCAGCCAGTGGGCAATCCTCATCAACAAATATGCTAATGAGTGTTCGTCAAATTCTGTCAGTTGACATCAGATGTTGGTTTCAAGAAAATGAAAGTTGGATCCTTTTGCGGATTGGCATGTGATGAAGATGTCAAGTGACATTCGAAGATGAATCAGACATGCAACTAATTCATGTTCTCTTCAGATTTGATTTTTTTCTAGCATCCATCTTTGGCAGTTCTTCAGGCAGTGTTTTTTGAGGATCAACTTGAGAAATTGGAAGATGGTTCCTTGTTAATTTTGGACTTATAATTGAGGGGGGGGAATGTTAGCCTCATTCTCACATTTAAAACAATTCTAAGTCCAAATAATTAAATTAATTAAAATCAAGAAAGTTGTATTTAATCCTACCTTTCTAGATTGAGTTAGTTCCTCATGGTTAGGAGTCAATTTAGGCTTAGTTCGTTGAGATATTCTCTTCAACTTATTAGGCTCCTAGATTAGTGTGTGGTTGAGATATTTTCTCAACCTAAGTGTCCAAGATAGACATACAATCTTGAGACCAATTTCCTCATGTGTTTATATGTATCATAAACAATATTTTAATAATGAGAACATGAGGAATGCTTAAGGCTTTCTACCTTTTCTTCCATGTTAGTTTCCTATATGTCTGGTAATTATTTTATGTGTGTGAGTACTTTATTTTACTGTGTTATTGTTGTGTAATGTTTCTTGAATTATTATTTGTACACAATTGTTATTATTAATTCCAATTAGACTCAATTAAGTATCATTATTTACCTAAGTTGTCAAATCCAAACCGTCATGAGGGCTACTATGAGGACTCCGCCCAACTAAAGAAAGCAACTCCTTTTGAAAATAAAGTTTTATCCTATTACACAACCCTTTTGAAAATAAGTTATATCCCATTATATTGCTTTCCAAATTGCAACTAGTCAAACTATTAACATAGATATACAATTACAAGTGATTCATACATCATTAACTTGTAGAAAAATCTAGTCCAATGAAATCAACACTAAAATGTCGGTTTAAGGAAAAATTGATTAAATTGCATTTGCGATTTCCATCCTACATTACAATTTTATAGATTCTCTAATAATTTATGTCCCTGTTTCCCATATATGCAATAGTAAGTCAATAGTCAATAAATATTATATCCTCTTCCTCATCGTTTAATGTATCCTTAACCTTTACCTTGGGAATGGCTATCATGTCACCCTCATGTATTTTAGTCATCTCATTGTGCACATATTATAATTTTCATGTGAAATTATAAGGTTTTCCTCTACCCCACTCATAATGTCTCATCCTCAAACTAACTCCCATCTTTTCTTCATTTTGTGTGCTAATTTCTTATCATTTTAAACTAACTCCCTGTCTTTCTTTGCTTTATTTGTCAATTTCTCATCATTTTAGAGCACATATTGATATAATTCCTCTAAAATGTAAGTTATGTAAATTTATCTCATTATACATCATAAATTGTTAACATATTTGAGATGTTGGAATTCTTTTTTCATCGTGGTTTTTATGTAAAATTATATGTCATAAAATCCCATAATATACACTTTATACTCTATTTCTCAAACACTTTTTCACTCATTTTCCTTCTCTTACATTTGAATAACACTTTCAACTCCTTTCTTTCATTTAGTTCTTTCTTAGTCATAATTACAACTCATATAAAATTGAGACTAAATTTAATTGAGAATTTTGTGGCAAAGAAATATTAATTAAAACTAAAATTATTTTTATTTTTTTCCAAAATTTATTATGAAATGTTTAGTACATTTTAAATTAAACAATTAACATAAAAATATAAACCAAAGGCTAGTGAAATTTATCACCTCTCAATTTGGATTTAATCACAACATTATAATAAATCAAGCGAAGTTAATCATCTCCTCATAGTTGGCACTTTAGTATAATATTATAATAAATCATACTTCATTTCAACACAATTAAAAGGATGTTAAAAATTTTAATGGCTAAAAATATAATTTAGGAAGAAGAATAAAAAAAACAAAATAAATAAATAGATGTTGTAGTATCAAACAATGGAATAATTGGTCAATTTGTGGTGAATAAACAACATAATTAAAGGTAAATTATGAATTTTTTATATTTTTCATAATAAAAATAGATAATAATTTGCAGAATTTATAATAAAAATACACATCACCAAAAGTAAAAATGAATAAAATATTTCCACCCAAAAAAAAAAAAAAAAAAACTAATAAAAATACACAACAGCAAGATTAAAAATACACAAGATGTTGATAGCCCAAAAAGCAGAAAAGCTTATATAAAGGTATAATTCTGCCTTTATAAAATTTCCTAACCTAAGCACAACCCAAAGGTCACCCTTTATCTTACGTCCCTATAATACTAATGATTACACCATTACTATTGTATTTGTATCCCAAATTAATATTTTTGTGCCCCTACTGTCGCCATATTTTTATTACTGTGCCCCATATAATCCCTCTATTGTTATTTTTGTGGCTTTATATTATTATTGTTAGGTCGGCTAGGTTATATTGTGA
>APFE031559752.1:0-23074 GCA_000404065.3 Pinus taeda | reverse complement strand
GGCTGAATGGTGGTATAACACTTCCTTCCATACTGCAGCAAAAATGACCCCATTTATGGCACTTTATGGATATCATCCACCATCCATCACATCATATTTAACAAAAAATTCTAAGGTTCAAGCAGTGGAAGATCACATCGAGCATTAGCAACAAGTTCTCCAACTCTTAAAGGATAGCCTCACCTTGACACTGAATAGAATGAAACAACAGGTAGATCAACATCGCAGTGAAAGAAGTTTTGATGTAGGTGATTGGGTATTCCTATGGCTACAACCATATAAAAAAATGTCCCTCAAGCAAGCTAAGAAGGATAATAAATTATCACCAAAGTATTATGGTCCATACAAGGTGTTGCAAAAGATTGGTACTATGGCATACAAATTGGAGCTTCCTGCAGCATCTCAAGTGCACCCAATTTTCCATGTTTCATGTTTAAAGAAGATTATAGGCGACAAGCTCCTAGTTTAAACAATATTGCCAGAACTTGATGAGGAAGGAATAATTATATTGGAACCAGAAGGAGTCACAGAAACAAGAACTCGATAGCTACGAAATCGATCAATTTTGGAGTACCTTATTAAGTGGAAGAATTTATCCGCTAAAGATTCCACATGGGAGGATGAGAATTTTATACAAAAGCATCCAGAACTACTCAAGAATTGAGGACAACACTTTTTTTGAAGGAGAGGGGCATGTTAGGTCCATATAATACTAGTGATTACCCCATTATTATTGTAGTTGTATCCCTTATTAATATTGTTGTGCCCCTATTGTCCCCATAGTTTTATTAATGTGCCCCATAGAATCCCTCTATTGTTATTTTTGTGGATTTATAATTATTGTTAGGTCGGTTGGGTTATATTGTGACTCCTTAGACTCCTATATATAGAATGAAGGTCTTGTAATTTGAATCATCCAGGAATTATTCATTTGTGTAATGTAAAGGAGGTTGGCCCCTCGAAGAGGCTAAATTCTAAGGCGCTAATCTCTCTTTTCTATCTTTTTGTTAGCTGGTTTCATAGCACTTTATAAAACTTCTTAACTTAAACACAACCCATCTTTGCGAATTTCCTTGTTTTGATCTATTTATTTTGCTCGTTTTGATTTAGTTTTCATTGCTAGCAAATTTCAATATTTTTATTGGTTAATTTTTTTAGTTAAATGAACAATCAATAATTGTTTGAGTAGTTGAGATTTCGTAATGAATGCACATATAATAACCCAAAGAATAGTTAGACTGTCGAAATCCAATATCTCAAATGCTAGGATGGCATCACTCACATGTCTAATTAATTCATTATATACAACACAACATAGTTACAGACTTCGATCGCTACCGATTTCTGATTGTTGTAGTCTAATCAGGTGGAGGAGTTGCTCGTAATGTCATGGAAATTGCAGCCATATATAGAGAAAATCCGGGAAGGATTTTTGTAAATCCAAGTTATAGTTGTTAAACTTCAAGATTTTAGGTGTCATATATGTTTTTCATGGTGCTGAATCCATTTCCACTATCAAAATCATGATTCAAATACTACCGCTACAAGATTTTTTGAATGTTTTTTAGCCTGGATTCTGATCACTTTTAGCCACCTGGGAAATTCCTCTACCTTGGTAGATGACTCCCTACTAAATGGTGGAATTTAGTGTAAATTGGTGGATCTCATTAATTACATCAAAGAGTTTGAGCCTGCCAGAGTGTGAGAGGACAACTGTGGGAAAATATGGGTAAATAGGTGACTAGGTATAGAGATGTTTTTGAAAACAATTAAATCGTCAAAGAAACATTCTGGAAGTTTCAAAGAACATCGTGTGAAATAGCCATGTAAAATTATTAAAAATATTTTACCGTCAAAAATCCTTTTGACAGACATTTTTCCCATGAAATTCCAACCCTGACCATCATCAACAATGGTTAATGAAGGTCAACCATAATCTTTCTTGTTAATCCCTTGTCAATCCTAGTAATCATTATTAATCATGGTCAAGTGAGGTAAAGAATGGTCTCTCTAGGTTAGCAATGGTTGACCTTCTTCAACCATAGTCAACGCTGGTAATCATTATCAATCATGGTCAATTGAGGTAAAGCATGGTCTCTCTAGGTTAACAATGGTTGACCTTCTTCAACCATAGTCAACCCTGGTAATCATTATCAATCATGGTCATTTGAGGTAAAGCATGGTCTCTCTAGGTTAACAATGGTTGACCTTCTTCAACCATAGTCCACCCTGTCGACTCACTTCAACCATTAATGCAACAATTTTTGTAACATTAATGTAGAATTAACATTAATAATAAAGTAACATCAACCAATGTCAACAATGGTTGATAATTGTCAAGCATGGTCAATATTAAAGTAACACTAATGTAATGATATATAAATAGACAAAATTAATGTTAAATTATTAGATCAATGTAATATTGATATAATATTATATTAAAGACTGACCACAGTCAAATTTGGTCAACCATTTTCAAACACGGTCAAGCTCAACAACCCCTTTCAACCATAATGAACCATGCTAAATGATTCCACCCCACAAATGTTGGTCGTCAAGTAGCACAACCAGATTATTAAATGTGGTTTATATGCATCGATGCAATTGTGCTAGTTGTATGTAAATTTGATAGTATTATTATTAGCTTAAAAAATTATTAAAATAAATGAAATATTGTTGGGATTTTCTTGAAATTATTTTTATTTTAAATAATAGGTAATTTCTATATTTTATACTCATGAATTGTATATGATTTTAAATTAATTAAATTTATTAGTAATGTATGTATCAAATAAATGAATTAATAACTTATTATAGGTGCAAATCATTGATTGGCATCAAAAACACTTACATTTCACATATTATATAATATATATATTATATATATATATATATATATATATATATATATATAATAAGATACTTATATATATAAAGTTTAAATTATGTTTTATTTTAAATTTATTATATGGTTATTTAATTTATAAAAATAGGTTATATATAAAATTAAACACATTATACATTATAAAAATAGTAATAAGAATGAAAAATGTTTGCTCATTCACCTAAATTCAAGTTTAGATTTCATTTGACATATGTAACTTTTTATTGTTATTAAAAGAAATAAAAATAGACTCATTATATGGTTAATATTTAAATCAAATTTTAAATTTAAAATAATAAAGTTGTCTAAAATATATTAATTAAATGTACTTTATTTTTATAATTATATAAATATAACAAAATCAATACACAAAAAAACATAAACAAATAATTAATAAACTTTCTTAGTATAAAAAATTTTAAAAAAATTAACTAAAAGTATAAACTTTATTTTATATCACATTATTATTAATATGAATAATTATTTCTTAGAAACCAAAAGGACAGTTATCTAGTCTATAAAGTTGAACTTTGTAAACTTTTAGTAATTATTACTGTTAAACATATATATTTTTTATAGATTTTGAATAAAACTGGTGATAAAATTAATGATAATATTGAATAGATAGGACCTTTGCTTCCATAGGCCCTACGTGGAGAATTTTAAGAGAGTCAACTGTACTATGCAAGAAAAACCTAGAGAATCACCTCCCTATTCAAAACGGGAAACACAAAATCAAATGATTGGTTGGACTCGATCAAGACACCAGCAAACAATTTGTGATTTACATTTCTTTTGGCAGTGAGAATTCTATTTTGAATGCTTAGACTAAGGAACTGGCCATGGGTTTAGAGGCTAGCATTGTGAAGTTCCTATGTGTTCTCTAAACACTGTCTTACTCTGGATCGAAGGTGTTCTTGTCGGCCCTGCATTTCCTCCCTGGCGACTTCCATGGTTGTATGATGGAGAAGAAGTAGGGGTTTACTATTTTTGGGTGGGAGCTACAATTGAGGATTCTAGCACATCCTGGTACTATTGGATTTGTCACCAACTATGGATGAAACATCATGCTGGAAATGATCGCTACGAGTGTTCCATGATTTCGTGGTTGTTACTCACATAATAGCACTTCAACTCTAAATTTGTGTGGGACGAGATTGATATTGCGTTGTAGGCACCACAGAGAGTTGAACATAAGTGGTTGATCACCAATGATGATGTGGAAAGATACATGAAAATGTTAATTACAGAAGAAGATGGCAAGGAATTGAGAAGCAGAGTGAGGGAACTAAAAGTGGCCACCACATAAGTTGTGGCAATTAGAGGATCATCCTACAACAATTTTGACCTCTTTGACTCTGAAATCATGTCTTTACCACAACCAAGTGCCTGGTAACTATTATAAGGAATTTAGTTCTTTATATATACTTTAACAAGGATTAGATCTTATGAACTATTTCCCTGGTCTATTTCATTTATCTCATTTCAATTCCAACATGCCTCTTTTCCCATCCTTTTAGCCTCCTCTTGATTGAGAGAAAGAATATCATTTTTCTCGATTGATATAGGTCTAGGATAAATGCATCTTAGGTTAAATATTTAATTTTAGTTTTAGTTTCTGCATCTTAGAAGTTCTCTCATCAAAGAGGTAGTCTTTAGAGTAGTTTGGCTTAGTCACAAAGTCATATTAATGATCATTTTGTTGCCAAATAAATAAGGAGAATCTATGTGATGTGTCTTCTCCATTGGTAGATGAAGGTCATACTTTAAGCGAGTAGATATAGAACGAGGTTACCGGGACCTAATCTAGCCAGTTGGAACTACTAATTCAATAGAAAAGGAAATGCTCTAAGTTCCTGACTTGGTGGTCCCCATTATAATGTTGTAGGCACAAAACTTCTAGCCTTTGTCATTTTTTATGCTAGAAGGAGGGCCTAAAGACTTGTTGTCTTTCATAATTTTTTTATTTTTAAGTTTTATTTTAATCATAAATGGATCTTGTCAAACTTCCAATTTGGAGTTGTATCTCTGAACGTGCATCTGATAATACTCCACCATAAATAATAAGACACTTTTCAAAGGTAAAGTCTAATGGTAAGAGGAATACTTTTTCATTTGATCATGCCTTACAATTTATTAAAAAAAATCAAATTCTACTTATCATGATATTTTTGAAGGTTATGCTAGATTTTTACTCTTAGATTCTCACGAAAATCCAGAAACTAGTGTTAATCTCTTCTAGTTCCCTCTATTCACAGTTCATATCAATTTATGACAATGTTCCTTTATCAATTTGATCATTATGATTATGAATGGCTATGTGATGAACTTGAAGAATTACGAAAATTTGAAAATGAATCTCTCTTATATTTTACTGTTAGATTTCAATTAATTTTATTAAGATTCAAAGCTAAGGATAAACCTTTAGAAATTGAATTGGTATATTGGTTTGAATATATTTTTTCTCTTCCTCCCATTTCAAATATGTAGGTAACAATTGCAAACTTGTCTGACTCTTTTTCAACTTCTAGTATTATTATCAAAAAAAAATATTTAGATGTGCATATTGACCACGATGAAGTGGCCTCAACCATGTATGATAAATTCTTAAATCTAGTAAACACCTATTATATTTCTAATGATAATCATGTTGATGGACCATTATCAAAAAGCTTGCAAGGATTTGATAATCAACTACAAGAGTATAACAACAATGATCTTGAATGACCATCTTCCACGAAATATGAAAATCATTATGAATTAAATTTGGAAAATCATATTATAAATCAACAAGTACAAGAAGAAATTGAAGTTTCTAAGAATATGCAATCTGTTATACAAATTTCTGAATTTGATTATGTTGATCAAAAGACAAATTTAGGGAAATCAAGCAATATTCTTTAAGAAAGCACAAGTCAACAAATAAATGATTATAAATTTGAAATTTTCAATGAAGAAAATGTACAAGAATATACAAATAAATATATTTTGAAATTCATTACTTCTAATTCTCATTTTAACCTCTATCCTGATATTTTTGTTAATAACAATTTATCCCCTCTTTAGTTTAATGTTATTTCAGAAAAATAGAGAGGTTGATATCAATAAATTCACAATTACTTTTTATCAAGATAGAGAATCATTCATTGATCAATATTGTGGCATTAATGAAGCTGTTCTTCATTTTCCTTCTTGTATAGACACGTCAAATGAGATTGAAGGGAATTCTAGAGAAGGTTCTGAAGTCATTTATGATAGTTACTTTGACATTGAGGATCTCGATTTTTCTTCTTCTCAAATGAATCATCATGATAAAGTTCAAATCACATGTGAAAATCAAGAACACTCGAACGCAAAAAGTTTTGCAACTAGTTCTCAATTTGAAACAATTAATCATATTCATGATTTCATTATTCAAGAGCACATTCCAATCTATGATTTTTATGATGCTAAAATTCTCACTTATATTCATAGTCCCAACACTTTCTTTTGGAAATTATTCTAATTCCATTATTCTGGCCAATCCTTATGAACAGGAAATTAGTTCAATTCAATCCCAATTATGTTGTAAAATTAATTGTATTACTAATTCATATAGTGATTTGATTTTATTGTTGCTCCTTCACTTATTTTGATTAATTTCATTTTTTTTTTCTAATTTTTTCACTTTTTATATATCTTATGTTGGAATATTGAGCAGTTTAGTATTGAAAAATCAATTGATACGTTTGCTTAATGAAAAAAATAAGGTTCAAATTATAATCATGAACATCAAGAGTTATTACTCTTCCAATTTCAATTGATGCTCATCTCTTATCACTTGTTCCCTTTCTGTTAAAACAAGTGTCAATAAGAGATTGTATTTTCACAATGTGACCAACAATCTAATTCAATTAATGAACTTTCATAGAATCTATACAAATTTCATGCATACTCCATTGACCCATTAGAATGATACTTGGAAAATTGTCTTAGATGAAAGGTTATTAATAATTTAACATATCTACATAAGACTGACATTTTTTTGCAAGCCATTGTATTTAAAAGTTCATTTCCACAATATGGCATGTTATCCCGTATTTTGAACCTCTCCCAACCATTAATCAAAATCTATCAAGATCTCTATGATCCGGTTGAAATTCAACTGGAAGGGACATTTCAAGGGAAAGTAATTGTAAATAAGCTATTTTTTGTAAGTATGTTAGCAATAAATGTACATTTTGCATTCAAATTTAGTTATCTTATTTTAATTATATTTTTATTTTTGTTACCGATGTTTGATTTATACATATATGCACGAAAAAAAATGAGAGAATGGTTACATTGGAAGTATGACTATACCAAGTCATGTTTCCTTCCATTCAATTAGCAATAAGAATAAATTAATTTAGATTAGATTCCTTTTATGTTTGCATGTATTTTATTGTTTCATATTTTTAATAAACAAGTAATGAATCTAAGTTTTTCTTGGCATTTCTTTTCATTTTCTATAATAGTGGTTTGGAACATATCAAAGTTATTATAAAATTAGATCATACACACTTGTGAAAGCCTGATTGGCTTGTTTTTGTAAAATTTCATCACACTGATCATATATGTAGAAATTCCAAGGAATTTCTATGGCTTGGAAAATTTTGATTCACAAGTATTTCTAAAAAGGATCATATTCACCACTCTTGTCCTCCGATGTAAATTTGACGTGGATGCAATTCAAAAGTTCATTACTTAAAATTTTTGACTCAATAACTAAATGAATTTGAAGATATGAAAAGCTTGAGAAATGCATGGGAGAACATGAAGATTCATGAGGTAAACTTACAGTCAAAACTCTTCCACGTATGGATTAACAAGTTCATCTTCATCTCTTGTTTTATTTTCTTTTCTTCATAGTTGATTTCTTACTTCTATTTTGTTTCTTTTTTCAAGTCTTCATTGGCTTGATTTTGGAGACTTAAGGTTTTTGGTGGAAGCAGTAATCATCCTCGTCAAATCAGCTAAATTGGGCAGTTTCATAACCTTTAATCTATTTTTTTAAAGCATTTCTTTTATTAGAAAATGTTTAAAATAATTTTATGTAGGATTTTTCTTTGGAATAAGAAAATTTGCAGCAGACAAAGGCTTCTCATTAGCTTATTATCTTTCAACATTGTTATTCACCCTTTACAGAGACTCATTCCTTATAACTTTGCAAGATAAAATTTATTAATATCTCAAAATAGAATGAATGTTCACATTATTATTTTATTTTACTCTTACGTTGAGACTTTTATGTAATTAGTCTTGTTGGTTTTTCTTTTAATTTAATTTGGGGTTTTCTTCCAGCTTCTCCTTTCCTAATTTTTGACATGATTGGATTTTTTTTGTTCTTTAATTTATTCTATATTTCTTTCTATTTTTGTCACTTATTATGGTTTTATTTTGGTAACTCCACCATGATTCATGTGGAAGGCCTTTTAGCCACCCAACAATGGTTGGCATACATGTGAAATCTTTACTTTGTCTATTTGAGTGAATTTTATATATCATTAAAGCTATATTTGTATCAAAACATAAGACCCTATTGCTTTAAATATTTTTCATGGAGGAACAAACAACCTTTCTAAGTGATATAGTTTACCTTTTCAAGGAATTAAACTGAACTAATTTTAGCTCAATGGATCCCTCCCACCCCTCCACTTTATAAAAGAATCTAATTGATAGTTGCGGGAAAAGAATTTGGAGTCAACATTACAAAGGTATTATATCTATTAACATAAGTCTCTATTACCATCCCACCTCTTTCACTCAAGTACATCATAAACTAAAAGCTCAAATGTGGTTATCAAAAGTGTGATTAAAAGAGGTAGCATGGGAAATACATGTAAAACCATCGGGGCTATGGGCACTCGCTGGCAGTGGGGATAGACTTGTATGGCATAAAAGACAACATTGCTAAGGTATTGTATATGCTCACTGGCAGCGAAGCGATGTCAAAGGCCATTCATAACAATGGATATATTATTTATCAAAAAAATCCTATTTGTAATTTCTTCTATTTGTCATATGAGGTAATTTTAAAATAACATTTTTCCAAATTTTAGATTCATGATTTTTACTCAAGTCTTCTTTTTACTACTTATCTCTTCAAAATCATATTCCTTGATATATTTATGTTGTACCCATGGAAATATTGTATTGTTTGACGAACACTCCATTAGTGTTAAACGTTTAGTAAATTAAAGTTCATTATCTTTAACTAGAGATAACTAGTTCTTCCCAATGTGTCGCCAGTGTTGTAGGGAAAGCCCACCATCCCCGAATTTTCACTTAAATTTCATAATGGGGACCCTTTGATTTAATGTTGGTCATTTAATTTTCTAAGTTTGGGAATTTGTGTTGCTTCAATGAGTTCAATATGTTCCTATCTTCCTCTCAAAATGTGTTTGATCTCATTTGGCTATTTGGTTTAGAAATGGTGCCCAATTGAAGTTTGGATAATTTTCACTCTCTTGGCCTTATAAGATGTATCTAATTTACTTTACCCTCTATTTTATAAGTTATAATTTCTTTGTAGATAGTTACCAATGTTGGTAAATATTTATTTGTAAATAATATTTAATTCATTAACTACCCAACGAGACCAAGAATCATGCATAGGATTTAAGCCTTAATCACAAAACAATTTGGCATATATCAGAGATTTATGTTATCAAGACTTTTACATCAGGAGAATCCTTTTGAAATCCACGATATCCAAGTTTTAACGATAATATAAAGTGGGTATTTCAAATAATAAAATTGATACCCAAGTATGATACATATAACATGGCATATGGTACATTAGAATATTATTATAAAGTGGCCAAAAGTATTATAACAGGTGTAAGAGTGGTCCCACATGCCACATCCTACTCCACTCCTGTGTATTGTAGATATTGCAATATCAGAGTTTTATTATTGTGCGCAATTCAAACATATGATTTTCATATCTTCTAAAATGTGATATAGCCATACTTTCTGATATTATGATATCGTTCCATATTAGAACATATAATATCTTCACTCTGATACTTATGATACTATCTTCATTTTGATATATTTGATATATTGTATACTTCGATTCTCTAATATACGATATTGGGAAAATCTATGATAGTCATGTCATATCACAACAATGCTCCCTCCAAAATTTTTAATGTCATTCTTTCCTATATTTCTCACTACCTCTGGATCCAATACGATTATTAGCATTAGTTTATTGAAACAGCAGGTCGACTCTTATATTTTGTAACTTTTCAAAGGTCACACATCTGAAATCTATGATAAAATCTAATCTTCCTACCTCATATATGGTTGCAGATATGATCGGATTTGTCACAACGATTCAACATATTATTGCATCTGTTACATATCATGCTTTCCATATATCATAATATTTCCAGAGAATGCCATCAAAATCCGCGATTTCCATCTCCTAATGTACATCTCCCCTTGCCACTTGTCACCTCCTCAGGGACATTATCATATTAAAAACAAATCTCCTTAGTTTATATTGTTTTGGGTGTAAATAGAGTTTGTTTTCATATTATTATATATTTTTTCGGCATTTAATAAAGAAATAACACGCTACAAGTATTACCATGTTTTCTATTGCAATAGAGAGTCAATGAGGCCTAATGCAAAAGATTTTTTTTATAACCGATCTCTAAAGATAGTCTTCCAAGTGTCCAGAAGCAAACTTGTGGAGAGATGAAGCAGATGAATAGTGCATAAGATTTCATGAATTTTGACAATGAAATAGATTTGGTCAATTATCTTATCTATAATGAAATATGTCCTACTGGAAAAATAATCTCTTAATTGGAAAAATATCATTGATTTAGTAGTCAAAGGATTACCTCACATGAAATTTCAATTATTGGTTCGAAACAAGCATGAAACAAGTGAGATCATTTGTTTCATTGTCAAATCAAAAGAGAGGATTTTTCTTAACCTTTCCAAACAACTTTCAACTGGAACCCATCCAAAGAAATATTTATGTTTCATTGTATTTTAGCTAATTATGATGTTGAGAGATAAAGCGATTCTATTCTATTTTCCCATTTGTGTTTTTAATAGTCATCTCTGGGCTGAGTCGAAAGGATTTGAATCTAGGAGAGAGGTTGAATAATATATGATCTTATAGCTTGGTTGAGAGGGTGTTCAATGCTCATGTGCACTATTGTAGTGGGATCCAAGCCTTTGTTTGCAGACAGGGAATCGATCTTAGTAGTTGTAGGGGATTTGCACTACTATAATCTTCTGAGGTTTATGTAACTTGATTGATATTGATAACAAGATTTATTTCTATAATTGTTTGCATAACACTATTGTTTGCATTGGTTATTGTAAATAAATTATCCAACTTTCAAACATATTTCTAGTATCTGAGTAGATTAGTTGGCTTTAGCAGTATTGTTAAATGTTACCTGTTACCTCATTTAAAATCTGATGAAGATATCTTGCATGATTAGTCATAAATGCATCTTGAAAACTAGAAATTGTATATGAATAAACTTTTATTTATTTAGGCTAGCTAGCTATCTAACAGTTTAAATTTATAGATTTCCTGCTTTTCTACATGTCATTTTATTAGAACTGTTTTAGTATTATGGCATGAATCTTTCGTTTCTTATGCATATATTTATTAGGAATTTGAGTTATTTATATTTAAGTGTTAGGTAACTATTTATTAGGAATTTATTTGTTTATATCTTCTTTAACAAGGATTAAATCCTCTGAACTATTTCCCTGGTCTATTTCATTTATCTCATTTCAATTCCAACATGCTTATTTTCCTGTCCTTTTATCTTTCTCTTGATTGCGAGAAAGACTACTCTTAGTTTCAATCGAGATAGGTCTAGGATTAGTGAGTTTTAGGTTAAAATTTTCTTTCTAATTTTAGTTTCTACATCTTAGAAGTCCTCTCATCAAAGAGGTAGTCCTTAGAGTGGTTTGGCTAAGCCACAAATTCACCTGAAGGATCATTCTCTTTCGTAATCAACAAGTAGAATCGATCTAATGTATCTTCTCTATTGGTAGATGAAGGTCATACAATAAGCGACTAGAGATAGATAGAATGTAATTTGACCTAATCTAACCAGTTGGAATGACTTCTTCATTGGAAAAGGAATTTATCTAAGTTATCGACCAAGTGGTCTCCCTTATAATGTTATAGGTAAATAATTTTGAGTGTTCAACATAGTGGTAGCCCCCTGCATGGGGCCCAGGATAATTCCCCAGGAAAAACATTTGGGACCCTATATTAGGTGGGAAGCCCTACCTTTCGTTTCTTCCATGGGTTTTGCACACGGTTTGGTGCATGATGGTTTTCTGTCGATGGTATTTTATAGATCTTGTCAAGGGAACTATGCTTATGCTCTAATCTAGGGTTAATGGATTATGAATGATTTAGAATGTATATACATGTATTGTAACATTAAAAGGAACATAATGAAAAATGAATCTTGTAGTCATGGTTTTGGGATCCATGGGAAAAGCTTTGTGTAACTGTTTTATATTCTCATTGCTGTTTTTTTTTCTTGTTTTTAGAATTTTTCTACAAGAAATTTGTATATAGGGTGAAAACATACATTGGTGAAGAAAATATGGAACATATGTTGCCATGACCATTATCAACATAAACTTAAATTTTAAGTATACCCCAAATTCATGTTGTACATAAGTATAACAAAGTATAATATATAAACCATACCACTTACACCATAATGTATAGTAAATCATTATGAACAGAAATAGATATTTTCTTTACTTAAAAAAAAATCATTACATTGCATTGTTGTGGCTCATAAACCTAATCCATAATTTTATAGTCTAATTTCTTAACAGAATACTTCTTATGTCTATCTCTAGGTGTCTTTTGTCCCTTACTCACATTTCTTACACACTGAATTTAATTATTTATAAGTTAACATTATTATAGAAAGCTCATATCCTCTACATATGATATTGGTCATGACACCTAATCAAATAGTTTGGTAAGGCTTTAGTTTCATTCCTTCTAAATCTTAGGCACTTCCAACTCTCATGCATTATAAGTATGAAATTGTTGGCCTTCACCCAAGGCTAGCAGAAAAAAATATGTGAGTATACATGCAAGCTCATCCAAATATATACATGTACATATCAAAATATATATTTATTCGTATTGACATATACATATATGTACCTTGTTATATATTCTAGGCTTAAATAAGATCTTGGCCAAACTTGACATTATCCACACACAAAAAAGAACACACACACATATTAATAGTAGGGAGGATTTCTATCTACCTTAAGCTTATATGGCTTGCTCCTGTATGATAATAACATGTTGATCTGAATTGGATCCTAGAAACTATCTAAGCTATCATGACTGTTTCAAATTATGCTAAGAGATTCAAGTCCTAGAAAAGATCGAAGGTCTCAGAAGGAATCTTCATAACAATTATAGTTATGACCATATCAGAGCAACAAGGACCCCCTATCAAGCATGCAGATCGTTGACCCATGCTAAAGTACAATGGCACAAAATTGGCAAAAATCGGAGGCTGATTTTGGAAACAGAGGTGGATTCTGATACACGATTAACACTAAGCACTAATCATGTATCGCAGGGTGTCCCCCTCAGTGAGGGAAAGACCCAAAGCACTTATACCTGAAATCGCTATAAAATTCAGAAAAGTAACTGTTTCGGTTCCGTAACGTGAGATTCCCAAAAACCAACAGGATATCGGAAGGCTTCGAGGCAGTAAGCAATTTTGGTTGAGTCTTGATGCCACACTTCGAGCGACACACATCTGGCAGATGAGAGAGAAAACTGCCCACTTTGGATGGGTAAACACCATGCGAATTGTTTGCCCGATATGAAGGATTACCATAGGGTCTAAGGGGCCCAGATCGACAATGGAGACAAGTCCCAATGAATGACTGGATTTGACATGTTAAAAATAAAAATGACAACAGATTTGAAGTTTTATGTGGATGATGAGTTGGAAAATGATTCGTTTTGGTAGGAAATCTTCAAGTAAATGGATTTAACGGCCATTTGAATATGATTCATGGAATCTGACACACAGTTCGTTAGAAAAATGGTGGCCACCTCCCTGTGAGGCATTACCCAGTTATGATGACACAAAGAAGAGGAATTCAAACGGACAAAGGAAAGGAAACCTGAAGGCTAGGAAGTGGAAACTAATAGTCAAAAGAACAAACTGGATTTAAAGCCATAAACTCCTAAAAGCAGAGAAAGGGAGAGCATATAGAGAGGTAGAGAACAGAGAGTAGAAGCCGAGCTGACCTGAAGGAATTATCAAGTAAGAGAGAGCCCGAGAGAGTCAGAGAAAGTCTATGTAACCCATTGAGGGCTTGAGAGGTTCAAGCAAACTCCTCGGCATAGGCCTATCATACTATTGTCACCCTCAGAGGTCGAGTTTCAGTAAGGAGAGTCTATGCACTTCGTTCCTATTGACTCGATTTTTTTTAGTGAGTCTCAAATTGAGCTCACTATTGTAAAAACTCTACTTTAAAACATAATACATAGGCCACCACTGAAAGGCTAGACCATGAGACATAGCCCAGAAGCATTGGGTGAAATCCTTATTAAACCTTTTTTGTTTACATGTTTGACTGTTATGTTTTCTCTGATTTCCTTAGTGTCTATGTATTGTAGCAATCTTATCGATCTGTTGCATAAGTAACATAGGCACATCCATGCACATGAGTCTGTTATACCTTTAATTCTTTGTCCAGGATAAATTCTAGATCACATGTGTGCATGTGTACCATATGCATGACGCATCGCTCCATAACTTGTATTGTCTCAGCCATGTATACATATTCACAACCCAGGGCTATCCCTCCTAATGTTTTCATAGTCTCATCTTGACATATTAAAGTATATATACACAGAAATTAAAAAAAACTATCCTTCTAGAGATTAAATGGAACCATCCTTCTAATGTACACATAAACAAACACACACACATATGATATGCAAAGCTATCATCCCGCAATTTTTCAATGTAATCTCTAATGCTTTATAGTCAAAATATTACACAGAACAAAGATCTAGCCACCTCCTCATGCTCAGGAAAAACAAACAATATTCTAACTCAACAAATAGTATCAAGATCATATAGCCATTTATTTTAATACAATCAAATAAAATTTATGCTTAGATTAGATATAGGAATCAACCCATTCCTAAAGCAATGTTTAGGGAATCTACAACACCATTTTGTAAAAGAAATTACATCCCTTAATATCATTCTAAACATATTATAAACAAAATGGAAAGTGTGAAATAGTAAATGAAAGTGAAACATCAGCCACGTTTAACTCATCACACATTCAAGGATTAGTCCTTGTTTATCAATCACATAGAATTTATCGTTATCCAAACACATAGGAATCATCACTCCTCAACATTAACCGAATCCAATCTTGATTAACATATTTGACAAATATATAACAGTCAATGTATATGAACATAAGGAGACAATTATGTTTTATAATATGAACCGACAAACTGAGATTAGGACTTGAAATCTCCACCCAATCTTATATTGGTGTGTACTATGTCCTTTCTTGCAACCAATCAAACCTAAGCAAGATTCTAAATCTTGAGGAAATTTTATCAAAGGATAAAATTATTGATATTTCACATGTTCTCTATTGTTTACATTACTTAAACAATTTCCCATTCAATTTCATTCAACCCATACAAGTTAAGCTTATGATCATTGTACTTGTTATGTGAGCCTACGTGTTGAGGATGGGTATCCCTCCCTCAACAACAAAGATGTAATGATGAAAACGTATTGTAATAGATGAAGCTTGCTAGTTGTTCTTGATCCTAACTTATCATAAGGTAAAGCAGTTCAATCATTTTTCATCAATCATCATTTTTGATTTGTGCTTTAAGGGGCAATCTATTATAGGAAAATTTTTCACATCTGATCAATAGGCATCCTAATGGGATGAATAAACACCCTTTCCCCCGTTGTCATCATCTTTCACAAATACTTAAGCTTCCCTCTTTAATTACCGAGAGTTTTATCCCTAAACAACATCATCTAAGCTACTTTTAGTGTAGGTTTCTTTTGTAGATTCAACAACTTATGTGATATGCTAAGAAAATGACAAGAATATACTCTACTCCTCAACAAAAACCAAAATTTATCGATGAAAGCATTAAGCACAAAAGGAAGAATTTCAAATGTACATAAGGAAATATTTTCCTGGGGAAAGAAACTACTCAAAACCCCGAGTATCTATATTACATTAACTAGAATATCTAAGAAGAAAATACAATGCTTGTTCAACCCCAAACAATTCTTCCACAAGTACAATCTATCTCTCTACTTCAAAAGCAAGCCTTGGGTGAATACAATATGCTCTACTCAACCTTGAGCTCAACCTACACAATTATTTTCTATCTTGTCCCTAACTGACTGCCTTTGGCCAACACTTAGCCAAATTCCTAGCCTTCCAAGACCCTACTTCCTTGTGCAATCATCTGTACAACACAAAGAATTATACAACTAATAGTACACTATCCCTAAACTCTAATCTCAATTGGCTCTTCCTCTCAACTGACATGCTTGAGTTATTTATGAGTGAATATTCAGTTAACTGGTGGAGCGGTGACGTTGCACTGATGCTGCTCTCCACCACTAGACCTCCTACTTGTCCCTCCAACTAATTGAACTAGTTTAACTTACTATAAATCAGTTAGACTGAGTTAATTAATTACAACACAAAAGAACTCAACCTATACCCATAAAATTATGGAATCACTCTACATGACTCTAGATAGACTTCCAACTCAAATTTAATGAGCCTATTAAGTTAACTTAACTTAGTTAATTGTTACATGTTTCTATGAGAATAAAATTACAATTTAATTCCTAATTTAATTCAAGAAAAAATTAATTTAGAATTTCTTGATGCTATTTTTAACATTTCTTGTTATTTTCAACACTCCCTCTCAACAAGAATGGAATTCAACTCTATCCCAATATGGGACCTTTTGCATTTTATACATGCAACACTTACCACTATTGTTGTTGCTATTGCAATGTCCATAACTATTTACTGGGAAACCTATGCTATTTTTGAATCTACTCTTGAGCCAACTGTTGTATTGTAAAAAAATATCTGCACTTTTAGTATCTCACTGAGAGAGATCTTGTTCTGCATGCACCACTTATCTCTAGTGTCGTTGCTACTGCAACTTCAGAAACTAAAATAACATCCAAACTGAATCTGTATGATGCATATGTCAATAGAGTCTTTGACTGCTACTAGATAATGTACTGTCTACGGAAAACTACGTGTTATTGTTGACTTTGCTCAACACTCCCTAGTATCTAACTACTGCTAGTCATTGACTCTGTCACTCTAAAATCTGACTACATCAAATTCCATTGATCCATCATGTTATTGTGTACTGCGGGCTCCCGTATAAAGGTAATGATCCATGAGACAAAAATATCAATGGACACTAGTCAAATTTCTTCCCTCCTAGGAATTTTACTTCACATTGCCCCACCTCTCAACTAGAGGTATGGCTGCATGTACTCCATGTGCCCAACTGGCAGGAAATTCCCCCTACTGGAGATCTCTTCTTGAGTTGGTGCCTCCACTCGGCCTCCTCTTTGCTTCTCTAATTGTGGCCTCTACTCTACTCTTCAGTGGTAACGAAAATTAATCGATGAAAACACTAAGCAGAAAAGGAAGAATTTAAATCGCACATAACACAATATTTTCCCGATAAAAGGGACTACTCAAAACCCCAACTACCTATATTCCATTAACCAGAAGACCTTAGAATAAAATACAATGCGTCTTCAACCCTGAAAAATTCTTGAACAAGTACAAGCTATATCTCTGCTTCACAGGAAAGCCTTTGATGAATACAATATGTTCTTCTCAACCTTGAGCTCAACCTGAATAATTATTTTCTATCCTCTACCTGAGTGACTATGTTTGGCCAATACTTAGACAAATCCATATCCTTATAAGCCCTACTTGCTTGCACAATCCTTAACGGAATTAGCCCATATATAATTGGGAAAATCACTCACCACCACTGTGAAATCCATCATATGCCATCTACTAATTGTATGCACCATCTTTATAACTTAGGAAATAATAAAATGTATAGTACATTGTCCCTAGACTCTAATCTCAAATGGGTCTTACTTTGAACTGACATACATAAGTTATTTATGAGTGAATCTTCAGTTAACTAGCTAAGCAGTGAAGCTACAGTGAAGGTTCTCACCACTACTAGACCTCCTACTAGTTCCTTCAACTGATGGAGCCAGCTTAGCTCACTATAACTCCATTAGAGTCAGTTAATTTATTACAACTCAAAAGAACACAACCTAGACCCCTAAAATTTAGGAATCACTCTTCATGACTCTAGATAGACTTCCAACTCAGATTTACTGATCCAACTAAGTCAACTTAAGCTAGTTAGCTGTTACAAGTTGTTATGAGAATATAATTACAATTTAATTCCTAATTTAATTGAAGGAAAAATTAGATTAGAATTTCTTAATGTTATTTTTAACATTTCTTCTTGTTATTTTGAACATTTAAGACCAATGCACCCTAGCCATTTACTAGACAATGTTCACCTATAGGTTTCTCCACTATGGCATACATTGATCACCTATAGGTTTATCCCCTTTTCACCAACGTTGGTTCTAGAAATTAAGGAAAAAGAGAGAAATTATGGAAGACTCCTTTTCCAAAAGCTTCTATAATTTGTTACGTCCATTTACCTTATATAAAAAAATTGAGTCCTAGCCTATCCTACTTTAGATTTTCCATACATTATCATTAAATCCCATCTGCACATCAGAGGAGGATCCAAAATTTTAGATTGGTAATTGGATAAGAACTCCCAACTTACCCCACTCCTCTATATATTTACAAGCTTCCATATGCAAGAGGTCTGATTTTGGAGAGTGATTCAACCGTTATGTTGTGGTTGTAAGAACTTTCATTTCATGCATTTATGGTGATTGGAGGTGCACATTGTAACAAGGAAAGGACAAGTCAATCTGGAGGAGCTCTTCTATAGAATTAACACATATTTATGGTTGTAAACTCCTTCCATTTACGCTAATGCAAAGAATTATTTGTTTTCCTATATGTGATGTTATTTTATATATTTCAATACCATGTTGATCTATTGAATAGAGTATTTAGATGATACTGCATAGATCTCGTTGATTCTTGGCTTGTGTTACCTGACTGTGCATGTTGTAATTTTTGCAATCAGAGTTGGAATTCAATCATTGAAGCTAAAGAAGGAGAAAATCCATGCCAAATTACATGTAAGTTTCATTTTGTCATCTATTTACTTTAAGAAAAGCATTAGGTATCTTGTCTCTCTATTGTTCTATGTTAGCCACCAAACCTAAGGGAGATATTTTTGTCTGCAATAGTAAATCCCATATAATAGCCTCAATATGAAAATCAACCATGGTCGACCATGTTTATTGTAGGGCTTATGGTCATATTGTGAAAAAAATTGTCTCTTGGTCCAACGTTGCATTGAGACAACCATGGTCCAACATCACATTATGACAAATATTCTCTCAATATGAAAATCAACCATGGTCAATTGTGGCCAAGCATTGTCCAACGTTGCATTGTTCCAAAGGTTTTCTCAATATGACAATGAATTATTGTCAACCATAGTCCAACATTGCATTGTGACAAATATGAAAATCATTTGTTGTCGACCATGGACAAACATGTTTATTTTAGGGTTTATAATCTTTATCTTAGTGTTTATATACCTCGGATTTATAATAAGATTTTCTAATATGAAAATCAATCATGGTCAACCATTTTCAACCATGATCTAGTGTCGCATTGTAACAAAGATTGTCTCAATATGAAATTCAACGATGGTCAAGCATGGCCAACTATTGTCCAATGATGTATTGTGAAAAAGATGTGCTAATATGAAAATGATTAGTGCTCAACCATGTCAACCATGCTTATTTTAGGGCTTATATACCTTGGGTTTATAATATTTATCCATTGGGTTTAATATTATTCCCTTGGGTTTATAATTCCTTGGGTTTTTAATATGAATCCCTTGGGTTTAATATTATTCCCTTCAGTTTATAATACCTTGAGGGTTTAGCATTAATCCATTGAATTACTATTATCAATCCCTTTGGTTTACAAGTCGAAGTGTTTATATCCCTTGGTCAAACATCACATTGTGACAACCATGGTCACCCATGGTTTACTATGGTTGAATGTCATTGTGAGAAAGATTGTCTCAATATGAAAATTAACCATAGTTTACCATGTTTATTATAGCGTTTATAATATTCATGGTTTATTATCAATAAATTATTTACTTTTTAATATTGTTATTTGCTTTTATTTATTATTTATATTTATTTAAATATTTCAGTTAATATTATTATTTAATTAATTTATTAATATTTCTTTTTTATTTATTATTATTATTATTATAGTAATAATAAAGTGATATGTTTATTGTAAATAGTTTTTTTGTATTATTATTTTTATTATCATATATTTATGAACACAGGTAGACACAAATGAAATTTTTGGTGTATATCAACCACATTTAATTAATTAAATTTGGTTGTGGTAGTTTTTACTTTTAATTAATTCAAATGAAAATCATATCCATTTTATTTTTTGAAATGATAGTGGACAATATTTTTTCATTTGATTGTATTTTATTTTTGTTTTAAGAGAGACGCATATCACTTACAACAGACACATACTTATACATTAGATCATACTAGATTGTAAAATGACCGTGCTAGCTTAATAAGCAGATTGAGAAGAGGTAGACCAATTCTTTTAGATAGACCATACAATATTCAAACGAATTTTTCAGGAGATTAGGGGAGTAGGTGAGGTAGAATTGGTTTTCAAACAGACTTAGGTTTGTAGATGTTACATAATCAATCAACCTGGATATTATACTTAATTCAAATTCACTGTAATATTGACCATTAGGAGATCTTTCATCCATAGAGCAGACGAGAGAGAACACACATGATTTTTTGGATGAGAACCTCATAAGGGAGTTAAGATTAAACATCCCTATGACATAAGGGACTTAACCTTAAACCGAGTTCTTCTAGGATGGTTCAATATTTGTGTGTTAAATGTGTGAATGTGGGAAGTACTAATATTTGATGAGAGACATGATTCATCTCTGGTGTAAATTTACTTCAATGTATGCGATGACAAAGTTGCCACATACATAGAAATATGTTGTTGGTCATATAGAAATTGTGGGCTCGTAATTGAGACGTTTATGATCTTAATCTATAGAGGTAATGAGGATTCATACCATTGTGGAGAAAGGTATTTAATCTTGAACATACTTTTATTCACTAAACTCAGTTCATCTTATTCAATCATTTTTACAAACATTTTCTCTTCATCTTAATCCTTCATTTTCGGTTTAAGACAAACTCCAACAACATTTCCCACACTTAGGTCAACATTATCTATACGCAAGAAGCATTATAGCGAGGTAGAAGGGAGAAATTGTAAATGTTTCTATATTTTTTTAATAATAATAGTTGCATTTATTATGATAAAACAATTAATAATATAAATGAAAAATTAAATTAAAATGTTTTTAACATTACTTTTATCGGATTACTCTATATTCTAATTGGGTTTGGAGAATTTTAAGTTTTAATTAAATTAATAGTTTTAGTGGGAATATTCTTCCACTAATAAACAAGCGAATAGAAAATATCAAAATTTACAAATATGCAATAAAAGTGTCTCATACGAATATGCAATTCAAAAAAATATCATATGATTGTCCACCATCCTTTCTATTTATTTCATTCCACTCTCTCCCTCCATATGTTTCATTCCCCATCGGCCAAATCCATTCCTTTCATTCCCTATCAGCAAGATCCATTCGTTTCATTCTAACCTTGAGCTAAATACTAGCGGGAAAGAGTTGTGGGAACTTCAACCTGTTTTTGGGTTTCCCTACAAACAACAACATCAATTACAGTTACAACCTCATATCTACACATAAGCAATCTATTGATATTTATTACACGAATAAATTTATGTATGAAGCGTGGGAGACTCTACCTTCTGTCAAGACCCGTTCCGATTGGTTTCAGTTTTCCAGTTTGGATGTACAATATGCGATCAACCTCTCCTACGACATTACTATATATCTGTGATTGGTTTCTCCTGCTTAGTACAGCTCGGTATTGTATCCTCAATTATTTATTTTAAGCGGAGGTTTATGGTCTGTATATAAATGTATTTTCCTCACTTGAATATAATCGTTTGTCTGGTTAGAGCGATGTTTGATCACTAGATAATTAATTTTCTTTCATATTTGAATAAATTTGTTTGAATTATTTAGGTCCTGGTGTACTGTAATTCTTTTCAGTTTTGATATAATTTAATATATTTTGCATTTAGTTTTGGAAAATTTGTAGAAATTGGTTCGATTTATAATTTTAATTGGTGTAATATCCTAAATAATTATATTACACATTTATATTTTGAAAATACTATATCTATTAATATAATAAAAAATATATTTTAAGAAATCAAAAACTACAAATATACCATTAACCCAAGAAATAAATAAAAAATAGACAATGCTTATATTTGCCTTACTTATTATTCACAATAGATTAAATGATGATTTAGTTCTGCTAGATATACTTAATGTTATTTACTTCAGCTGGACCTATTTAGATAATGATAGAACCTAAGTAGACATACATTACTGTTCTTTGTTGTTTCAAATAGTAGAAAATTTTAATAATTATATATTAGGGTTTGTGCTTTGTTTTCAAGTTATTATTACACAAAAATGGTATGCCATTTTGATGTCAAAAATAAATAAGTTTATTGATTGAATTATTGGGATTGTAGTTTCTTAATTATTTTGAATTAATCTAAAGGTTTAATATTACGTTAAATCTCTACTACACATTTATTAATTATTAATGTATTTGATATACGGATATATCAACTACATTTACTAATGTGGTTGTGCTAGTAATAATAATATGAGTAAGTGGTCAAATAGAATTATTTTATGAGAGCTAAAGATATAAATACTTTTCTAGAAAACTTATATTATTTATACTGACT
>APFE031559741.1:23307-58068 GCA_000404065.3 Pinus taeda | reverse complement strand
GTGTCAAATCTTAGTAAACATATATAAAAAGAATCAAAAACTTCAAAAAAAATTAAAATAATTTTTACCTACATCAACCCACTGTGTACTAGGTGGAAGGGCAAGGTCAGGATCTCCCCATAAATTTGTGCTAGAACATGCCTAATCATCTACCATGATTAGCTATTGTCACAACCATCCAAACAATGCTAGAGGAAACGACATTCGCTAACTACCTCCCTATCAAGGCATCAACTCACTCCAGTTTTGTAACCATGGATCCCTGGGCACTATTGCATCCACTTCTATCCACTGATATCAAAACAATGGTACATATTCCAAAAAGAAAATCACCAAGATAGATCCATAGCTTAATTATTTCAGCTTTCCTGACTTGCATTTCGTGAGTTGGCTCTTCATGTTGACTAACAATCCTTTACACCAGTTAAAAACTATGGGACTTAGACAATCAATGACGTACTAGAAATGAAACTTTGTTGGTTCATGCAAATCCTGAGCCCCAACTTTTTAGGCCATGGTATGGAGAATTTTTCTTAGCGGGAGATTAGTTATGGTATTTATGTCTATCTTCTCACTCTAATTTTTTTGAGTGCCTGGGCAATGTCTCGCAATCAATATATCCGTACTTTCCCCTCCAGTACAAGAACCAGATAGTTGAATCTATTGTCCCCTTCTGGATAAACCTATAATGAAATAGATGTCTTCCACATCTATCTCAAGTTCTTGGTTTCCAATCATAAATAGTTGGTGATCCATATCCCACCAAGCAATAAAATGTTGCAGTAACTCAACTTGGCTCCTAATCCCAGGAATCCGGAAGAATTTCAGTAACCCACATTCTTGAAGAGCAGTTATGCAATTTGGGTCTTGGGATGCCTGATGATATTCTACCTCATGCCCTCTCTCTTTCCATTTGATCACCATTTTTCATTGATTCACATGTGGAACATCCATTAAACAAGTTTTCATGAGAATCTATGGAAACAAATTCGGAAATAAATCATTAAACATGGAGGATTTTTCTAAAAATTTTGTAACTCATTGCTAACGCTTCTGTCTGTATATTTTTCAGTGCTTCCATAATTGGCCATAGGGTGAACATTGCGGGTCTGATGGTTAAAACTCACATTGATCACCCTTGACATAAAATTTTGTTAAGTCCTCCTTATAGCCTAATCTCTAGATGAAAATGCATGAAATTACAACCAAATTGAAGGGAAGGTACATATCTCTTACATGTAGAAAACAACTCGATGAATGGTGTCTGGGATTGATCATACTCCTCTCCTAAAGATCAAGGTAAAATAGGGTAAAAAATCTCTCTGATTTGCAAAATGGTAAAATTGTAAAAATGCTTTATTGTTTTGGGTTTTTATAAGATATATTTATCAAATTAGGGCATATTTCACTATTTTTCCTCGAAATGGGTAATGTTTGTTTCACTTGTGTAGTGAAAGGTCATGATACTTGGTGATGGTGATCAATTATAGTTGATTCAAAGAGTTTTTTTAATCACTTTTTGGGACTCGTAAAAAATAAACAAAAAAGCGACCGCTTGGAGTCATCTTTAAGCTCTTGTCTAACTCTCAAAACATGGAAAGATCGCCAAGTACTTTTTAATTTGAACTTGTTAAAGTAAATGAAATGGAGTCTACTCAATATAATTTTAACCCTTTTCCAGACTAAGATAAACTACTGTATGAAAAGGAATACCTTAGTCAAACATGTCTAAGTGGTTCTCTTAGTTATCATTTTCTACCTTTTCTGATTCAAGAGTCTATTTACAAAAATGGACCTTTGGATTTTTCTTTTTCATATCTTTTTCAAACTCTCTAAACATGAAAAACATTCTGATTTTCACCTTCATCGGACTCATAAAAATGAAAGGACACAAGACTTGTCACCACAACGAGGCCAAGTTTCTCCTTCCTAGGACTCCTTAAACTTACTATGATGGATTCATCTGAAGGATGAACTTATATGAAAATCATATACTCTCCCCTTCAAGCTTGTGACAAAAAATAATGGGGTAATCACTAGAAATAGTGGGGAAAATATGAAAGTGAACATGCCTTGCATTTTATGTAAAGGCAACATGCCACTCTTGAACATGACACTTATCTGTTGCTCATGTCGAGTTTGGGTTATCCTTACTTCATCACTTGCCTTCCTGGGTTTTTGGAATCCATTTTGCCTCTAATCTAATTATACTACATTTTCATCATGACCTATGATCCTATGATGAGTGAAATTTTGCCAAACATCGAATTCATGTCGTCGATATGTTCAAGAGAAGTCCCATCTATAGTCTTTTACTTCTTATACAATTCTTGATCTTTACTCCATAGTCTTGAATCAAACTTATCTACTCTACTACATATTTTATTTTGTGTCGATGATGTGGGATACATTATGGTCCTCCTTCGATGGATCACTTCCTCTCGACTTTAGGTCATTATCCACGAAGATGATCTAGAAACTCCCTTCTAGTACCTTGGAGCTCGCATGCCTCAATGACAAGTTCTTCGTGTTCAATGATAGGTTCACATCATTGGCCTTTGATGGAATGATTCTGTGGGTTTTTGAATTTAGCTTCATTCTTCACAATCATGGATTTTTCTGATTTTACCTTGAGAGCCATTGCCATTATTGGTGGTTTCTCTCGTGCCTCTTAATGGTCATTAAGGGACTTTTGAGGTCCAAAATGGGTCTCCTAAGAACAATGTACAACTAGAATAAATTTTATAAGAACCAATAAGATTCAAGATGATGATGTCAACCATGGGGGATGATTCACCATTTTTGGAGTAAAAAAGTAAAAATAATAAAAAATAATAAAATAATAAAACTATTTTTTCAACTCATATTTTTAACTTATGCCCCTAAGGTTTTACTCAGATTTTGAGTGGGAGTACTCATTGGATGAAAATTTTAATTCCTCATCCAAGGAGTACCCATGTTGCATACTTTTGATGGACCCTGCTACATGAAAAATGAGAAATACATGAAAAAACATGATTGCAATCATGTTTTTCATGTATTTCTCATTTTTCATGTAGTAGGTTCTATCCATGATAACCTAGGAATAGTTTGTCAAGTCTGTTGGTCAAGTTGTTTAGGGTTTTCAATTTTTCTCAAAATAAAAGTTCATGATCATAGGGTTTTTGGTCATCATGACATGATGTGGGGTCCATCTAAGGTCAGATAACATCAATCGTAATAGTTCAAAGGTCCAATCTTTCATATGTGTCAGGTCTATTTGTTCATAATTGAAATTTGTCAGTTTTACAGAAATTCATAACAACTCTAGTTATGTATACCAGGTATTTTCTACGAAATTTTCTAACACTTTCATAGCAAATCTGTCTTTTTTAACACTTGTCTCGCTATGAAATTGCGATAAATTGTATAGTTGGGCTTTAACAGCGAAGTAACGGTTCTTTAGGTTTAAAGGTTGTGATTGGTCAGTCTTGTGATGGGTCGTGATTACACTTTATCACTTTTTGTCCATTTTCCGTATATATTAACACCACATAGCTTCTTGCTGCTAACTCTCCCTTTTGTATTTTACTTTGCAGCCATAAGCTTCACACTATCAAAGAATTGTCTCATTGTCTCTCACGCCAACCTAGCTTTCATACAAGTCTTGTTTTCTCTAGGTTAGGGTTCACTGATGTCTAGCTGCCCCTAGTTTTTTTTGCAAGTGACAATGAGGAAGCTTATGTGTTGCAGCCATGTCAGACATGAAACAATATAAAGGAGGATCAGTGGTACATTTTCAGCCCATGGACATATGTTGGAGGAATGCCCTACCTTTGTTCAAGCATTTTCTAGTGTGATATGACTATGTTTTTTCCAAAATCCATAGGGTTTCCATGCACAAATTGCTAAATATTTTGCTCTAAATTTCACTCGAACATAAACAAAAGTTGGTCTTATAAACTTTGTAGTGTCACTTGATACAATTGCCCGTGCTACAAAAATCCCTAGGTCAGAAGAAGTATGATTTAAAGTCCAAAAGATCAAACTACAAAAATGTGATGAATTTCTCAAAGAACAACACAGAGGTATTGATATGACTGCAGGCATTCCCAAAAACTTGCCTTAAAGAACATTTCTCAAAGCTCTTGATGGTCATTTAGAAGTACTTCACATGTGAAGGCAGATTCAACATGGTGTATCAATATAATTTCAGGTTTTTAATTCATTTCATAGGTAAGAAACCTCTAGACATTCCATTTTATTTATTTAGAAGTTTGGGAAAAATTGGAAACAAGGTTCAAGCCAAACCCGATGCAAGTGACACCTCTGTTTTTCATCACGGCCTTATTAAACTACTGGTTGTAGAAGAGCTAAATAGGTAAAGAGAGATTGGCTTACCTTCCTATTCTTAAGTGGATATGAATTAGATTCTGCCACCCCATCTAGGAGAACTCCAAAATCTAAATCCACAACCCCTTGAACAGAGAAGCAACCAATGGCAGAGCAACCTGTAATAGAGGCTTCCACAAGCACAAAAAGGAGGATGACTAAAATACATAGAAGAGAACATAGTACAAAGAAAGGAAAGCTAACTAATATCGTAGAGGCTATTTCAATTGAAGAAAGCCCAATTGAGTAGCGTAAAGAAGTGACCAAAACTAAAACCAAGAAGAAAATAAAAAGGGCGAAGAAGTTAGACTTTACACAAGAAGAACATGGTTTCATTTTCATGCCAAGGAAACCTATCACAAGATCAATGCCACAAGCTAAAAATATGCGAGAAGTACATTTGGACAAAACAGAGCCATCAAAATAAACATCAAAGGAACCACCAAAGAAAAAGAGAGGCAAGGAGGTTGTACAAGGAAAAAGTGAAATAGAGGTTCTACAAGAACAATTAAGAGAAGCTAGACAAGAAGTTATCAAATCCAAACTTGAGTTTGAAGAAAGGAAAAAAGAAGTGTCAAAGCAGATAGATTTTTATGATGAAACTGCAAATAAATCCAAAAGGATGATAAAAAGGACTTTGCCTTTGCACAAGATGTTGAATCACATGTATAGAAGAAATAGTTGGCTACAAGCAGACATGAAGAGCTTACAGGGACAAGTCATAGGACTAGAAACACAAATTGAAATGATCAAGGTTGAACTCAAAAAGAGAAATCTCAATATTATTACTGAAGTAGATGCTACTCCTTAAAAATGGTAAAACTTCCAATTTTTTCTTTACTATACTTAAACCAGTGAAATCAATCTTATGTATAGTGAACATGGTATTAGGAGTAATAAGGAGGCATTAGGAACCATGAAAATTAAAAAACTCATAGTTTTAAGATTTTGTGTAGCTTTTCACGGAGGAGAAGGCAAACTTAAAATATAGAAAAGAAAATTTTTAAGGTATGCATTTAGGTTAGAAACATCAAGGAAAACCTCAGAACTTGAAAAATGAGCAATGGGGTAGAAGAAGGGTGTTTTTTGAAGTTGCTACTAAAGTTTTCTACGAAACTGCTGAAGACTCTGTTTTTTTGCTATGAAACTATCAAAAACTCTGTTTTATGCCTTTTTTTAATTTTTTGAACACCAAGCATCCAAGCTACAGATGGATTACAAGTCATGAAGGGTGTCCACATCAAATCCTATTTTTTAGGAACACAGCTCAGCAAGCCAATCAAGTCAGCATCCACGTGGTAATGAGACACATCATCAACTCCAACATATTTAGAAAACCAGTTTGGTTCGAGAAGATTCATCAAACATAATTTGGTGGAGTTAATTTATGGTAGAATATTCCTACTTGTATTCAAATGATGTAAAACATAAATTCCTAAGATTTCTCAATAGGTTTCAAGTAGGATAAGGTTTCAAAACTATTTGATCGAATCTAGCCCAAGTGGCAAATTTTTGTAATTAATGATATGATGGTGTTCTTGCTCTATATATTTGTAGATCCTTAACTCTTAAAGGGTTGATCTATTTTTTGAAGAATTGGCCTTATGTAATCCTTAGATCATGTTAATATAAAATTTGTAGCAACTTTGTTTTTGTACATGAGATTCATGTCATGACTTTCATGTGTTTCTTACCATGTCATTTTTGTTTTACATAGTATTTTGATTACTTCGAAATCTTGTCAAACTTCTCCAATTTCCTTCACTTACTATGTATGACTGTAAATGTTCATTTGATATTATTTTTAAAGCCAGAGATTCCTCAACTTCCATTAAACACTGATGTTGGCCATAATTTGCTTTAATTTGACTCCACATCTAATGGTGGCAGTCATCACATTTTCCTTCAGCTATAAAACCACATAGAAAAACAGAGTTAGTCATTTGTAGTTTGAGTTGTTTCAAGTGAATTTGATAAATATTTGAGAGGTCCTTCTTAGATTGGAAGGGCTAACTTCCAATCAAAGTGGTCTGAAATATTTATGTTGGGTTGAAGGTTGACACAACCCAAATCTATTAGCTCAGTGATAATAGTAGGGTCCATCAAAAGTATGTAACATGGGTACTCCTTGGATGAGGAATCAAATTTTGCATCCAATGAGTGTTTCCGCTCAAAATTTGAGTAAACCCATAGGGAGATAAGTTGAAACTATGAGTTGAAAAAATAGTTTTTTTTCTTTCTTCCCTCTAAACTTTGATGATGCAATCTAATCTTATATTATTATTTCCACTGTTATTTTATAATTTCCTTAGGAATCCCATTTTAGACCCCAAAATTCCCCTAATGTTACTTTATTAACTGGTAATTAGGTGGTTTTCTATCATGTTCATCTTTGACACATTTATTCACATGGTAGAATTCGCACATTAATTGGATCGAGACAAAGATGAAGACCCCAGATTTCATTTGATAAATCCAAGTTCCATGGAGTTATGAGTTATTCATGATTGAACACATTATTATACGAATGGTTGTGACTATACCGTGGGTCCATATATATGATCCTTTCTATTTGAATGGTTGTGTCCATACCGTGGATCCATTCACATGATCGCTTCTATTTGGATGGCTTCCCCCATGCCACGGATTCATGTATTGTTAGATTCCTGTTCATGTATCATTAGGCATGTTTATATCAGAGATGTAAGATATGTATATGTATATGTTAAATTTGTAGGTCTCCTAACATTGTTTTTTGGTCCTTGCCTTGACTTGTAAAGAATTTCACCCATCACTTCTTGTTCTTCCTTCATGCTTTAGGGGGCATCTATTACACAATATTTTGTCACACTTCCTGTTCAGTTCTTGTTCCACATCCCAAAGTGCTAAAATTTTGACAAATTTGAAGTGTACTCATCATCATACACATACAAAATCATCCATGAAGAATAGAAGAAAAACTGCCATAAGTCAATTCTGGAGAAGTTTTCTTGAAACCCTTATTTTCAGGACCAACGCTCTTTGTTCCACTGCTAGCTCATGCTGATAGAAGGTTGAAATTATCTTACCTAGCACTTCCAACGTGGGTTTTGATATGGAAACCCACACTGAACCTCTTTTGGTAGGTTTTCCCAAAATGGAGGAGAAGCATCGTATGCTAGAAACTTCGAGAAACAACGAGCTAGATGTTGGTGGGTAGAGATATGGTCGAGCTCTCCCATTTGGAGCTCTTCATCCTACCTTTAAGGGCCTTCCCCTTGATATGTGGACATCCCTCCCTCTTTTTTGTATCCATAACTCCCTCTCCCTTCCTATAAATAAAATCCCCTCCAACCCCAAATGGTTGGCCATTGATTGTTTGCATTGCTACACTCAGATTATGCGCAAATGCTTCCCATATAACTTGTAGAAGGAGTGCTTGATGAGTCTTGGCTTGGACTTGGAATTCCACCCAAAAGGAGGTCTCCAATGTTAAGGCAATTTTCTATGCTTCCCTTTTTGATTCATTAATATATACATTTGATGTTCACTTTCCATAAATGTCTAAATATTTATGCATTTAGCTCGATACTCCTTGATCTGTCAAGTAATTTTATGTTTGATATATAATATGTATGCTCTTGTATCTTGTATTATCATTTGATATTTCTTGTAGATAATTAGACGTAAGGAATAAGCAAGGAGTGAGCCTAGAGGCTAAGGGATTGAATTCATCATCAAAGGATTGAGAAATTACCATCGGAGTGAGGTAGGCTTCTCTCTCTCTCTCTGCATTTCTAAACATAAGCTAGGAAATTATGCATTAGTTTGTTTAGTTTGTTGTTAGACCCACTCATTTGGCTAGAGATATCGATTCTATCTGTAGATGGGATTTATCTTCATTGTGAAGATAAATACCCTACAAAGGTGATATCTCTAGCCCATTGATTGGGTCTAGCAACAAACTAAACAAACTAATGTAGACTTTCCTAGATTATGCTTAAAAATGGAAAGAGAGAGAGAGAATCCTACCTCGCTTTGATACTGATTTCTCAATCCTTTGATGATGACTTCGATCCCTTAGCTTCGAGGCACACTCCTTGCTTGTTCCTTATTTTTGAGTACCTGCAAGAGAGATCAAAGGACAATACAAGATATAAGAGAATACATAATATATATAAAACATAAACTACTTGACAGATCAAGGAGTATCAAGCGAAATGCATAAATATTTAGACATTTATGGAAAGTGAACATCAAATGTATATATTAATGAATCAAAAAGGGAAGCATACAACCATTTTCTTGATGTTCAAGACTTCCTTTTGGGTGGAATTCCAAGTCCAAGGCAAGACTCTTCAAGAACTCCTTCTCCAAGTTAGATGGGCAACATTTGGGCACAATCTTAACAAAGGAATGTAGGCAATCAATCACCAACAATTTGGGAATGGAAGGGATTTGATATATAGGAAGGGAGAGGGAGTTAGGGATCCAAAAAATAGGGAGGTGTTATATAGGAAAATGACCTCCTCACCAGCTTAGAGGAGAAAGACATGATGACTGAAGAACTGACCAAGTTCATAGGCCCAGTTGTCAAGCTAACGTTGTCTAGGAACTAGCAACATGCTTTATAAAGCTTCCTAGCAAGGCTAAGGGTGCATTAGTGCCTAGGGTAACTATGTTTTTTTACCTCGGGAAGAGAGTTAGTGAACCTAAATGAGTTTCTATCGATCAAGGGGACAAGATGACTGAGAAATATCGTGAGATTCTCTCCTATGTCAGCTCACAAAAGCAGGGAAACATCAGAACTCGACCTGTTTGAAGGAAGTACCAATTCCTAATGGAATCTACAAATGAGAAAGAGTAGAAAGGCATGGAAACATCATTGATTTCTCCTAATGGAACTCATGAAGGACTTGGTAACCCTATCCTCACAAGCTATATATGCAAGGCTAGGGCCACTGTGAAAGAGGTTGAACCATTTGACTTTCAAGCAGATTCTTTGACTCAGGCATAGAAGAGGTTAAGAAGGGAGAGAGAGAGAGGAGCTGGAGGGGTAAGGGAAGGCTGATACAATTGATGGTTGTAATCACTCTTTCTACATCAATATAGAACTGCAATAGTGTTTTCCACTTTGCGATGTTGGTAGTATAACTTGTTATATTATCATGCGATGTTTTTATTATGAGTAGCTTAGATATATGCAACTAGAATCTTTATATGTTTATGCATTGTTTATCAAGGTTTTATGCTATCATATTACACTTTTCTTATCTATGTGTAGGTTTTGATCAGGAGCTAGCTCAGGGGTCTTCCACCTAGCTACATTGTGCTCTCCAGGAACACCACACCAAGACTTGAGGTAATAAGTCCTTATTCCTACTTTGATATTCATTTGTTAAACATAGATATGCATGCATATTTATGACAGCTGCAGCTAATATTTCAGTCTTCCAAGCATCTTGGGAATATCCTTGAGGGTTTCTACATCACCAAACACCCGTGCATTAATCCCTATAGCAGAATTGGTGACTCCACTCAGGACTACACTTAGTCCCAGTTTTCCCATAAAGTTCTTAGACCCCTCTTTCTTTCAGGCCTTCATGTACTTCTTCATTCCCTTTCTGACCACTCAAGACTATACAACACCCTTCTCTCAATTCTCAACCCTAGATCTGATCCCCACAACCTTCTTTTTGAGCCTTCTTCCTCACTAATGTTGTATTCTAGTGTAAAGAGTGCTTTATAAATCATTGTGGCCTCACAAACAGTGCTTTAGTGCTGCAAGTAACTCTCTGTAGCCTCTAGCATAGAGCGTTAGCCAACCATTTCTTGATAGACAGATTGCTCTGTAACCTCATCGGTTGGGAAATATACTTGTAGACTGATCAGGGATCTGAAGCTACGCTTGTTTAATTGATCTGTCTCCTAATTTTATTTTTTTTAAGAAAATAGATTTACTTCTTAAAGTTTTTGTTTTCATAAAAGAAAAAATACAAAATTTTTATTGTTTTCTGCTTAGTTGGTTAGATCTACATTATTTGGTTTCAAAAGTTGTCAGTGAGGATTGTAGTTCTATCGGTTATGCTAGTGCTTTACTGAATAGGATGCATGGCATATATATTGATGTATGAATGACTCTCCCTTTATAGAAGCAACTTATTCATCGAGAGAAATCCTTTGCACTCATACTATCCGAGACCACTCCAGTAAAATCAGAGCTAAATACAAGACAGCATCAGATTGTAAATGAAGGTAGACCACCTTCTCTTACACCTCCTTTGGGTATTTTTGTGTATCAGGGATCCCTTCAAGGATATTGGAGTTGAGTCGGGGACTCAGGTATTCTGCCCACACAGTGTATTGTCTACGACTATGTCCCCCCCTAATAGTGTATATTATTTGAGTTATCCTTAGTGGCCCTACTTTTAGGGATGAACACAAGGTGGCTAAGGCAAGCTGCCCTAGTACCTAACATGGACGAACCTACTCTATCCTTTATTTTTGGAGGGTGCTTATCTTCACGAGAGTACTTGGCCCCTTAATCTAAGGTTTGGGTGAAGCTCAAGAGTAATCATAACTATACATTTGGCCAACTCTCTCTATTATCTATTGTGGTACTAGATTTCATCTCCAATGATCAGTGGTTATCAGACAGGGTAATTTCCCTCTACTTGTTGATTGATTTCCTTAGTGTATTTTTTATTTTTTGAGTGCCAGATCGTTATCCCTGAGACTTTAATAAATATCACTATAAAATTTATTGATTAAATTTATCGGCCACCATAACTACATCTGGCCTCGTCGTCAATCTAGACGATTGTTATGTCTTCCCCCTCTTATTGTGGAGGATCCATCAAACCCTAGTGAACCAAATTACCCATCTTCAGGCAACCTGTCTCTATGATATTACATTGAATAAGTTTGGACATCCCACGATTCTAGCTTACTTAAAGATTAAGGTTTTATTCCTCCATACAATTCTCCGATCACAAATCTATTGGCACCACTATTGATTCTAGTTCCATTTGTACCTCCTATGTCTTCTATTGGACCCGCACCACCCATCCCATCGACGACTAATAGGTCATGGGATTTTGTGGAAAATTTTGGTCCACCGCCACCTCCCCAGTCGACAGTCAGGACCACACCTCTAATGGAAAACCCTGCTATCCCACCTGTCCCATGTTCAAACTCTATCATGAAACCCAACACGAGTGGAACCCAGTCTCTACCAGGTTCCACCCCTTTTGTGTTAGCTCCCAGACCTTTGACAAGTGCTACATATAACGCTCCTTATAATCCTCAATATATCATTGTTAGCAAGGTTCCCTTCAACAACCCCTATGGTTAGCATCCATTGTTTAGTTCCAACCCGCGGGTTCATATGCCTGGGGGAATTGTTCCCAATATGCACATACTAGCCAGGAAAGTTACATTTCCCCCTCTATTTATAGGACAGCAGGGACAATCATTGATTGGCATGAACCCTCCTTATGTTAGTCAAGGACCTATAGTTAATTACATGGCGAGCGGGATCCCTCAACAAGGTCCCAATCAATCCATATGGCCACCCCATTCTCAACCTCAAATGAGTCAAGTGGGCATTCCTTATCCTAGGTGCACTTACAACCCCTAGTATAATAATCCATATGGAAACCCACAGTACATGAATTTACCCCAAGAAAATTACTATTCCACGCATCCTATGTATAATATTGGGAACAACACGATAGGAGGACCGCAAGGATCCTCAAGCCATATGTCATCTCCTTGGTCCGATTTCGGGCCATCAAACACCTTGTCTTTCTTGATAACGCTTGATATCCCTGACATGTACAAACTCACAAATGACCCCATCTATCACAACTTACTTTGGCTGCTAATCCTACATAAAATCCCGACAAAAATCCTGAAGTTCAAAGGGAAACAAGGGGAGAATCTGAGTACACACATCACTACCTATCATTTATGGTGTTTCTAACTCCATGGTGGATGATATTTTTCAGTTACGACTCTTTCCCTGCACCCTTATTGGCAATGTAGCCAAGTGGTACATCGAGTTACCAGATGCATCAGTCAATACCTTTGGCACTTTAGTGATGGAATTCTTAAAGCACTTCCAGCTACCCATCCGCTATGAAACTGGGATGGAGCTCCTCACTTCATTACGTTAGGACACTACCACCCACATCTCTGATCATATCCATGCATGGAGACATAGGCGGAGGCTAGTCAAAGCTCCCCTCATAGACTATCTATTAGCAGATTGGTTTTGCAAGTCTCTACTCCCCCAAATCGCTAAAGATGTCACCTTAGGTGGTGTGGTCATAGAAGATTGTTGGCTTATATGGGCCTGACCCAGGTTTAGAAGAGTTAGTTAGCCAAACAAATTCCACAGCTACCGGCCCTTTCGGCAATAGCCGACGGAGCGCAGACTAAGGTCTCACCCGAGGTAGTAGGGGAGGGTGCTGGGACCAGGTTTCTGCACCCTAGGGATGTGTTGGTGTGGTCTGGAGGTTTCGTGCACTAATTTAAAGCTTTGCACTGTTTGGTATTCGCACAGATCCAGATTGGTTATATCTTTCTTATTAGTGCGCCATTTTATTGGAGGATGCGGTTACAACTTAATAGGATCTTTAAGAAAAAATTTAACCAACACAACTGATTCGCGCATTAAAATGAACCCAAATTTACATTCATTCATACAATAAGAAGATTAAATTACACAGATATTATGAAATTCAGATTCGCAACAGCTTAGAAGGAATACAAAATTTCAGAAGAAACTTATCTTTATTTCCACTTATCCTTAATACATTCAGATATGCCCTGTGCACTCAGCTACAGGGGTCCGCGTACATAGTTGCAGACATTCCAAGCCTTTGCGCACATAGCTGCAAAGCCTCTACCTACTACCCCACCCCTTGACTCGGACTTACAGACGCTTTCAGACTATCTTCCTCAAAAACCCATTACCTTCCATATTCCAAATTAACTATCATAACTCTACTATCTCTACCCATAGATCCTCGCTCTATTTATACCCTTCCCTGGCCCGCGATCCCTGCGCGGTCTGACTCTATTTACATTTCTTTACATTATTTTTGTGTGGACTACCCTTTGACTCAACCTATTATAATTTGTGCTTCACGCTTTCAGCAGATTCTTTACCCTAAATTTAACCAAAATGTCTGGCTTTGAGCCTCCTAACCGTTGTGCGGGGCTTCCGCTACCCAACAGTCCCCCAACACAATCATCGTGACTTGTCCTGAGTCACTCGGCTGGCGTAGTAATCTTCTCGCATAGGGCAGTTAGCATCCTCTGTGCTTCACTTGTTCTAGCAACAAATTCTTCCATCATCCGTTGCACCATTTCCACACGTGTGGCCGTCAACTCAGTCTCTGGAGGCGCTGTCTCAATGGTGGCGTACTCGCTTTGCATATGAGCTACCCTGCACTCTATGGTGGTCAACATTGCAAATGACTCATCTAGCCGTGGCTGTAGATGGGCTTTAATCACGGCTGCCTTTTGCCAGGCCACATCAACTTGGATCTTTAGGTCCTGGGCCTCCCGTATCTTAGCCAGGCACTACGTAATAACGACAGTGGACATAGTTCCTTTGATCCTATCATAGGCTTCCTGAAGCTCCCGAGCTTCGGTTTCTAAGAGCTAAAGGGTTGGATCCTCTTGAAGTGTCATGAGTGTGACAATCGACTGTGTGAATAGGTCTGTACATTCCTTTATCATCCTTATAAGCATTGCACAGGTGACGGTGATGATATTATTGCACTGCTCCATAATCTTATGGGGTGTTGCCAGCTGAGTCTACAATTTTAACTCTGCAATTTGCACACTAAGCTCCCAATGGATCCGTGCAGCCTCCTCCTTAGCGTTATGGAACCTAGTAGCCAGCTTCTGAATTTGGGTCTCAATAGGGAGATCAGCCGTAATCTCCATCTCAAGGGCACTTGAGCAAGCTTTCGCGACAATCTGCTGCACTTGATGGTTCTGTGTGATGGCTTCGTCCCATTAGAGGCACAACTATTCGAGATTTATTTTATGCTCCTAGAGGATTTGTTCGATACGACCTTCCCAAGTGCGGAGCTCTATCGTGGTGTTGTCCTGGAGCTGTTGCAAGCTTTTGAGTGGTAAAGTAGCTATGTTTAGCCCTAGTCTTGTAAGCCATCCCATCATAGCTCTGTCCTCCGCGTTGTTGATGATCAACACGCTTGCTAGAATTGCAACAGAATAGGCCACTTGGGTCTTCAGTAATGGTTCCATCGCTGCCATACCGAAACCCGTAGTAGTGCTTTCACTTGCGACGTGGATTCCTAATGTCTGTAACTACGTATGGAGCTCCCCTAACACAATCTGCTGCTCAGACATGGCTTCGTCAATTGCATCACGTGTGGCCTTGCGAATGGAATTTTCGATGTCATTCAGGTCACCCTTGGTTTGGGTGGTCACCTCGCTGTGTGTCTTAGATGCCTTCACCTTCTTCCATGGCTTCGGCCACTCTAGTGTCGCTGAGCGCTTTAAAGGGGCCCCCGTAGTAGTGGATGGAGTATCTGTGATGACCGACTGAGTGGTTTCCTTCTCACTACATTTGTTCTTTGTCAATGTCTCCTCGCCTGGTTGTGTCTTGCCTGCTGCTACGAGTGCTGCCTCCCAAGCTGCTTTAACTTGCGCGGCCAACTGTGCATTCCATTTTTGTTGTGAAACGTGCTTGGCTTCCTCCTTTTTTCTCTGAATGGCAGCCTCGTCATGCTCTTCCACCAAGGGTCCGCACCAGGCTGCTGGCTAAGTATCCACAATCTCGTAAATAAAATCATTAATGGCAATAAACTGGAGTGATGTCCATGCCTGGTGTTATCACTAAAAATATTTCAAAGGAAAAAAGGTAAGATCAAGAGAGTTGAATTTTTTTTGACGTGAAACTGTGTTTTTAAATCACACAGCAGTTTCGTAGCGCGCTACGAAACTGCTGTTGTTGCACATTATGCTTTCATGGACCAATGTTAAAGGTTAAATTATGCAATGAAGAAGTCAGAGATGCTTAGTCGGGGGCAGGTTGAGCATGTTAGGACAGATAGGAATTTACTTGCAGAAGTTGACAGTCATTGCATTGTGAAACTCTATTATTCTTTCCAAGATTCTGAAGATGCTGCATTTGGCATGAAATATTTGCATGGAAAGAGATCATCTAAAGCTTCTCAGAAGAAGAATGAGAAAAATTGGCTATGGTTCCAAACAGTTCTACTAAGAATTCTATTTGTGGCAAGACCCTTGAAACTGAAGGGGAAGGCATTATTGCTAATGAATCATGTGAAGAAAAACAACAGAAGGGCTGAAATGACAGAAGATGATAAAGGATGTGCCCCTATGTTGTCTGATCAATCTGAAGATAATGAGTTCCTATGTAGAGAAGTGCGTTCTGAAAATTCTGAATCTCTTCTTTGTCTACTTATGAATGATTTTCTATCTCTTGCATTGGATCCGTTTTATGGGATTGAAAGGGACTATCCATCAAAGGTATCTCATTTCTTCCTAAAGTACAGATCTCTGCTTTATCAGAAAATTCTGACTTCAATGTCATCTTTGGAGGCATCTAAAAATGTTCAATCATTAAACGAGGTCAGAGATCTTCAGGAAACGGAAGTTGGATGTGCAGTCTGATGGTTCTGGTTCTTTGAAAAGATTAAGGAAGCAAGTAAAGGAGTTTTTGAAATCAAGTGGCAGAGTAGTAAAGATCTCAGGGAAAATATAAATTGTTTAAACAGTTCCGTGTTTTCGCAGCGCGCTACGAAACCCCTGTAGCAGCCTATTTTAGCAGAAAAAACTTTGTTTTCTGCGTTTACTAGTAACTTTCCAGAAGGGTTTCTGAGCAGATGAAAACTTAATTTTGAAAACTGCAAGAGGCTTTTATTCCTAACATACCAGGCTACAACAACCTCTTTCAGTTTCCTCAAATTCATTCTGATATGGGAGAAACGGGTGACCAAAGTTGCGCTACGAAACTGCTGTAGGTGCAGTTTTTCATCTCTTGTTTGCCACGTGTTTTTCAAGGACGGTTTCTGGGCAGCTGGAGAAATGTTTTACAAAACCAGGAGAGGTTTTTGTTCTAGACAACATGGGATACAAAAACCTCCTTCAGTCTCGTAAAATGTGTCATGGATGAAGAGATAAAGGCTCTGCAATTTTCAAGGATATAAACCTAAAAAACAGGGAGACATGTTCCCTAATTTCTAGGGTTTGTCATCAGCAGTTGGGTGACCACGTGGGAGGCTTCATCAAGTTCGACATCATGGAGTTTTAGGTGTCAAATAATGTCTTAAATATTTAGATAAGGTTGTTTTGGTCATAATGAGGAGTTACACTCCTAATTGGTTTAGGTCTCTAGGACTCCTAGCTAGCTGTCTTTTGTATTAAATAGTTAGTTTAAGTGTCAATAGGTGTCAAAAAAGGAGGAATTCGACTTCCCCTCATGCTGGAGGAGGAAGCTCCAAGTAGTTAGAGTTATGTTGCTATATATAGCTGAATTATCTATGTAACAAGGGTTGGAAAATGTTATAGAAGAAGACTACTTTTGTAAATGTTATGCAGGGACTGATATATATATATATATAAGCAATTGGACTTTTCTGAAGCTGAGATTCTTAGTGTACTTCAGTGAGCTTTATATTTTATCTTTCATATGTTTTACTTCCATAGTCTTAATGCTTATTACTCAGAATTCATGGAGGAACATGCTCTGACTTCCTTTAAGTGTTGAACTATGGTGAATTGAGTTCTTGGGTCCTATCTTTGGATGTTTTTTCTTCAATGTTTTAATACTTATTACTCAGAATTCATGGTTACTCATGCTCTGACTTCCTTTAGGTATTAAACTCTGATCAATCCCTTTAAATTCTTTCCTTTTGAATACCTTGATGTATCATTACTCAGAATTCATGCCCACATGCTCTGACTCCTATGAACTTCAAGTTATTGAGACTTTCCTTAATGTGTTACTCTTTCATTGAAGTATATACAAGCCTCAGTTTTATAAGAAGAGTTATTTGTTATCCTTATCTCTCTCACTAACTCCATAGCCGAATGGGAGAAGCCTAATTTTGTTGTTCCAACCAGCTTAAATTCCATATACTGTTTAAAGAGTTAGCCATCTTTTCTTGCCCTTTAATGCATATCAAAAATCTGTGAGAGAGCCCTCTCTGACTAAGGAGGCTAAACCTTAGTCTAAAGCCTGGTTTGAAACAGTTTCATGAGATCTTATTAAGTAGCAGCCCTTAGTACTGATTTTGTGATAACACAAGGGAAGCTTTACACATTATTGAGCAAATGCTCTGTCTACCTGAAGATAGAGGGACTGACTTAGCATGAAACCCCCATTTTCATCAAACACTTTCCTTTATCAATAAGAGAAAATAACATATCCAAGTGTTCATCAGGATCTTAACTTTCTACGAAATCATACAAAAGTCATTGTTCAAAAGTACAGAGTTCAAGCAAGTACACAGATGATCTACAAGAGTCTTAAAGTTACATAAGGGTTGCAACAAAGATTGAAAGATCTCTCGAACATGGGTAAAATTGCAGGAGAAGAAAATTTGTGCAGGGCTACCCAATTTGGGTAACACAAATATATAGAGGGAATATATGTAAACCTAGGAGGCCAAAATCATTAGAAATTGTATAGTAGGTGGTAGCTTCATAATATTAATTTTCACATGTCTCGCTGTGAGCTAGAGACGAAACTGGTATACTTGAGGATTAGACATCAGTGTCTGATCGATCCAATTTCTATGAAAACTCAAGAGTCATTTTTCCAACAACATAAAATATTACATTTTCCTACTTCTTTCTTTGGATCGATCTGAATTGTCTCTAAAACCTTGCATTCATTCCTTTTAATATCTTGAATTTAAGTCATTTTCTCTATGCTACTTCTTGTGTTTACACTGCCGTTGTCAAAGAAATTGTGACTGGTATGGGACCATTTTTATTGTACAGGCAAGAACAACATGAAATTGGGTTTAGGAGCCTTAAGGCCATCAAATATTGAACTGAATGATTTTACGGGATCAGATGTACCCACAACTCTTTCAATCAAGGAAGACTGTCAAATTGAGAGAGAAGACATTAGAACAAAAGGGAAGGAAGATAACCAGTGCCATATCCACAACGATTTTTTAATGTGAAAATAACTTTGACTTACAAATCATAAGGCCTAAATTATCCATATCTACTAAAACAATTTGCAGAGTAATATGGCAGCTTCATTAACTTGGGAAATAAACATGCCACTGAAAAATTTGAAGGAATGGTGGAAAATAAGGAAGAAAGGAGCAGGGTAATCTTATATAATTTCATTGGCTTCACATTTGAACATTATGTTGTTCTGAACCATGATACCCTAAATTCATATATTAATTCAATGGATTTCATTAGGGATATTCTTTGAAACAATGCCCTATCCTTGAAGCAAAGTAATAGAAGAGTACTGCCATTTCTGTGGAAACAGTATATGTTCTGAACCTTCTTTCTTGATAAGTTAATGTCAGATATATGATCTGTTGACTATTTATTTCTGTAAATGCTATCACAGTTTGCTTCTGATATTTTTTCCAGTTGATAGACAAATTTCAAGACCTTTGCTGATTGCAAAACACAATTTCATGAACAACACACAACCAAAAAAAGTAAAGCAAACTGTGTGAATGGCAAATAATGCCAAAGGGAAAAGAATAATCTCTGAAATCAGTGAGAATCTATGCCCATGAAACCTACAAAATTTGTATGTGCTTAATATTGGCATAAATTCTACACCAATTGGGCTTCACACAGACCATTTTCTCAACCCATATTTAGGTAACTCTTACATTTCTGAAATCTTCATTGATGGCTCTTCCTTGGCCAGTATTCATTAATATCTGACTTGAAAACCTAGAAAAAAACAATGAATTTTGACCCATCAACTGCAACAAAAAACTAAACCATTCGACATTACCCAATTGCAGTTCTATGTGCTAAAAATGAAATTGCAGCATTAGAACAATTCCAGTCAATCATGACCATGGACCCTTTGTCTAAAAGAACTATAACTATATTGGCAACTAACACAGTAATATCCATGCTTGCAATTACTTACGTGCTTATCTATATCACTCAGTGTCGGAAGATCAATATGAACTTGAGTGGCATGCATTCTAAACAATGGACCAACAAGAGTTGCATTGTTTTTTACACAACACACTATATCTTGATCCTTAATCTCTGCAACCTGTAATCAGATCAATTAGTAGATATTTAACACTGGAACTCTATCTATATCAAGATAAGATGTGCAAAAGTTCCTTTGCTAGGATATTCACAAAAACAATGTCAGAAGAGCATAGTTATTTAAGGCTACGTGTAGAAGATTTCAAGAGAAGCTATGCATGGTAGATTCTATCTCCCCAACATAATTCACCCAAAAGATACAAAATTTATCTGACAAACTGATTTATCTTAGACAATGTGATTGTTATATGAGAAGGCATGCATTGGGCTTAAGATTGTAAAATATCTTATAACCTTTTCCAACTTAGTCTGACCATATCCCTTTACAAGATTAGTCCATGACACCACATCTCTTTCAGGCATTCTATGAAATAATTGTTGTGTTGCAGAATTGTGCACAAAAGTGCACAGCTTCTTATGAATTCTAAGAATGACGTTAAAATTGAAACAAGGCAGGGTGCAACCATTTGGTTTCCATCTCTGTTACAAGTATTCCATGTCAGAGAAGCTATCCATTGAATATATGATAGGTCTTGTCTCTATATAGAGGCCCTTTTGGGCCATGATCCATTTTCCTTTGAAAATATTACATTTTCCTGCATCTTTCTTTGGATCGATTTGAATTGTCTCTAAAACCTTGCATTCATTCCTTTTAATATTTTGAATTTAAGACATTTTCTCTATGCTCCTTCATGTGTTTACACTGCCGTTGTCAAAGAAATAGTGACTGGTATGGGACCATTTTTATTTTACAGGCAAGAACAACATGAAATTGGGTTTAGGAGCTTCAAGGCCATCAGATATTGAACTGAAACAAATATATAGAGGGAATATATGTAAACCTAGGAGGCCAAAATAATTAAAAATTGTATAGTAGGTGGTAACTTCATAATATTAATTTTCACATGTCTCACCATGAGCCAGAGACGAAACTGGTCTACTTGAGGATTAAACATCAGTGTCTGATCAATCCAATTTCTATGAAAACTCAAGAGTCATTTTTCCAACAACATAAAATATTACATTTTCTTGCATCTTTCTTTGGATCGATCTGAATTGTCTCTAAAACCTTGCATTCATTCCTTTTAATATCTTGAATTTAAGTCATTTTCTCTATGCTACTTCTTGTGTTTACACTGTCGTTGTCAAAGAAACAGTGACTGGTATGGGACCATTTTTATTGTACATGCAAGAACAACATGAAATGGGGTTTAGGAGCTTCAAGGCCATCAAATATTGAACTAAATGATTGTCAGGGATCAGATGTACCCACAACTCTTTCAATCAAGGAAGACTGTCAAATTGAGAGAGAAGACATTAGAACAAAAGGGAAGGAAGACAACCAGTGCCATATCAACAACGATTTTTTTATGTGAAAATAACTTTGACTTACAAATCATAAGGCCTAAATTATCCATATATGCTAAAACAATTTGCAGAGTAATATGGCAGCTGCATTAACTTGGGAAATAAACATGCCACTGAAAAATTTGAAGGAATGGTGGAAAATTAGCAAGAAAGGAGCAGGGCAATCTTATATAATTTCATTGGCTTCACATTTGAACATTATGTTGTTCTGAACCATGATACCCTAAATTCATATATTAATTTAATGGATTTCATTAGGGATATTCTCTGAAACAATGCCCTATCCTTGAAGCAAAGTAATAGAAGAGTACTGCCATTTCTGTGGAAACTATATATGTTCTGAACCTTATTTCTTGATAAGTTAATGTCGGATATATGATCTGTTCGCTATTTATTTCTATGAATGCTGTCACAGTTTGCTTCTGATATTTTTTTCCAGTTGATAGGCAACTTTCAAGACTTTTGCTCACTGCAAAACACAATTTCATGAACAACACACAACCAAACAAAGCAAAGAAAACTGTGTGAATGGCAAATAACGCCAAAGGGAAAAGAATAATCTCTGAAATCAGTGAGAATCTATGCCCATGCAACCTACAAGATTTGTACGTGCTTAATATTGGCATAAATTCTACACCAATTGAGCTTCACATAGACCATTTTTCTCAACCCATATTTAGGTAACTCTTACATTTATGAAATCTTCATTGATGACTCTTCCTTGGCCAATATTCATTAATATCTGACTTGAAAACCTAGAAAAAACAATGAATTTTGACCCATCAACTGCAATAAAAAACTAAACCATTAGACATTACCCAATTGTAGTTCTATGTGCTAAAAATGAAATTGCAGCATTAAAACAATTCTAGTCAGTCATGACCATGGACCCTCTGTCTAAAAAAATTATAACTATATTGGCAACTAACACAGTAATATCCATGCTTGCATTTACTTACGTGCTTATCTGTATCACTCAGTGTCGGAAGATCAATATGAACTTCAGTGGCATGCATTCTAAACAATGGACCAACAAGAGTTGCACTGTTTTTTACATGACACACTATATCTTGACCCTTAATCTCTGCAACCTGCAATCAGATCAGTTAGCAGATATTTAACACTGGAACACTATCTATATCAAGATAAGATGTGCAAATATTTCTCTGTTTTCAAAGCCTTAATTTATATTGGAGGAGGGAATGACCAATGTCTTTTTATTTACATTTTTGTTATACACTAAAAGAACTACTAGTACCCTTTTATCCACAATTTCTCTATACAAGGAGCATAGATTTAAATTTCCCAAAAAAAATACCCTGTTACAATTTTACAAAATGTTAAAAGACACAACAGCATGAATACAGGATATGCCAGCTTCCTTTTAAAATCTTTGCACATGAAATGGAGCTCGAAACCAGATCTGCATAATCTTATATAATGTGACCATGATCTTGCAACTGATGCATGAACTCCCTCTCTTGGGTAACAAATCTGGCTAAAGCAAACTTCCCAACACTTTTATAGGCACCTATAACTGCCTTGAACATGAATTCGTTTCGCTGAAAACCCTTTTGTTTCATTTTGTAAAACATTCTCCTAACACCGTTTACCAACCCTAGCTTCCCATAGCTAATTGTCATACTTGCATAAGTAATTGTATCTGGCTCAAGACCTTTGGCTTGCATGATCATGAACATGTTGTAAGCTTCATTAATCCTCCCAGCACTACCAAGTGCATATATAACAACATGGTAAGAAGACACATCAAAATCCAACCCAGAAGCTCTCAGTTCATCACAAGCTTCCAAAGCTTCAGCATGCATCCCCACTGCAGAAAATATTGTCATTCTCAAGGCCTGAATACCATGTGGAAGCCCACTTTTACGTGCAACGTCGAGCTGCTCTACTGCCTCTCTTGGAATGCCTCCTCTCTTCAGAAGAATGCCCAGTGTTTTGTATGTATTCTCATTGGGTGAAGCCTTTAGTTTTAACATTTGATGAAAAACTTCAGCAACCTCTCTCAATCTTCCATCTGCAATGAACAGGCTAATGACACTATTAAAAGAAAGAACGTTAGTAAGAAATCTCGATTCTAACATTTCCTTTGCAATTTCAGTGACTTCATTAAGCCTTCCATTCTTTTTGTATAAGGACAACATCACGGAAAAAGAAAATTCATTTGCCTGCTGCTTTTCCTTCAAGACTTTGAATACTTCTTGTGCTTCAGTCACCATATCAGTGCGAGCATAAAGGTCAAGCATACAGCCTGATAAAAAGGCATCTGGCTCAACACCCAATTTCTGTATGCGTTTGTACGTTTCTTGTGCTTCCTCCAAAAAACCACGTTTACTATAAACCTTAATCAAAGAACTATAAACCACAGAGTTCCCTGCAAAACTAGCATTTTGCACTATTTGAAAGTAATGTACAACTTCTTCCACACATCCAGCTTCAACAAATGCATTTACCAAGGCACCATAAACAAAATCATCTGACTCCACACCTTCGTTAACAATCTTTTCAAACATCTTCTCTGCCTCTGCAGCTTGACCCAATCTTCCATTGGCGGCAATAACAACACAAAATGATGAACAGTTAGGCATAAACCCTGCTTCCTGCAATTTGGTAATAAAGTGTTTTGGTTCATCTAGAAGTCCTGAACTTGCAAATGTCTGAATGACAGAAGCATATGTACATCTGTCAGGCAAAACCCCTTGAACTTCCATTCTTTCAAACAACTTCAGAACCTTGTCATGGACTATCGTGACATTAAATTCTAATACAATTTGACCCTCACCTCTTTCTTGACTGCACTTAAACACCTTTTCAGCTTCTAACCAATAACCCTATTCCCCATATGCATCAATATTGGCAGCATAGCATTCACAGGTCACTCCTCCAGCAAGATGGAACCTTTCAAACCATGCCCATACTTTCTCAAGCATCCCCAGATCTATATACATCCTAATAACAGCATATTCAGAGTACTCATCCACATGAACGCCCAATCCATCCATCTCCCTGACAACAGCTTCTACTTCACTGACCATGTGTCTAATACAAAATGCATATAAAATAGTTCGACAACCCACAGTATCAGGAACAAGCCCTGCTTCCTTCATCTTTGTGAAGTAACAAAATGCTTTATCAATATTGTCATTTTGAGCATGCAATGCTATAAGAGTGTTATACGTCCTTGTGCCAAGCAAGCAATGAAGCTCTTCCATTTTCACCATAAGGGCATCTGCTTCGTCAAGATATCCATAAGATCCACAGATATGAATCATGGTATTGAATGTTACAACATTTGGGCTTATTCCTTCTTTTAGCATCTCAGAAAATAACTTGGAAGCTTCTTATAGGCGGCCTGCCTTCCCATATGTATCAATTAATGTATTTTACATGTAAGAATTGCCTGGCCTCTGAACTTGATCATTCTCTCTGCAAGGATCCATGCACTTATCATCTAATAACCCTTTAATGAGCACTCCTCCAGGAAAATTATTTGGAGAGCAGTCCCTTTTACCCACTAGGTCCTCAAAATGATTTTTTACTTCACGACGACGACTAATATAGAAGAAATCCTTTTGTCGCTGTCGATCAGGCTCTGATTTAGATGAACAAACATTTGTAGTATTTCCTATAAAGATTTTCCCAGAAGACCAGTCCCTGAAGAACTATTCAGCTTTCTCAAATTCCCTTGCCTTCTTCAAAATATGGACTATCGTGTTCACGATGACCTCATATGGCCAGAGACCTTGTGATATCATGCGATCCAGCCAGAGAAGAGCCTCTTCTTTGAGACCAGCTTTCCCATACACATCTATAAGAGTACCATAAGTAGTGGCGGTAGGCAAGACCTTGTCTTTAACCATTTCTTCCCATAACTTTTTTCAGTTGATCCCATTTTTGTGCTCTTCCTAGAATTCTAAGCAGGATATTATAGTGAATAACAATAACTTCATAGCACTCTTTCTTCTGAAACCACTTAAAAATATGAACTGCTCTTTCCCAGTCCCACTGCTCCTTTAGGATAATGCTTCGCTCTTTTGCACTGAGGTTTGCTTCCCAAGGTTCAAGCGCTTCGTCAATGTTCTCTGTAGAATCCAAATATTGCAAAATGGTTGGGATACACCCACCATACGATTTGTGTGAGCTTTTTCTTTTAGTTTCCTTTTTCTTTGTTACATTTATTCACCCGAAACTTGACTTTACTAGTGTGCTCTTGTGAGACTGTTTTGGTGGATAACGATGGCCTTCCGTACCTGGAGAAACATGAACAGATTGAAAATGTTGCTTGTATTTCTGTTTCCTCTTAGCCCTCCTGCGATGTGTATTGCAATAAGGATAAAGATAAACATATCCTGTGTTTAGGGCCGAAGAATAAGGGATGTCTACTAATGATTGCGCTAGCATTTCTTCTGTTTGATAGGCAAAGGAAAAACATGAATGAAATAATAATAGATTACAGAGACTCGTAACAAGGAAACCTCTTGCGCAGCCTGAATCGTATCCTGGCGGGATGATGCTGTAGTGCCGTGAAGTTGATTGGCAGCGTGTAGGGCTCTAAATTAAAACAGTACATACACATCCATACAATTTGAAATCAAAATGTTGCATACACATATCTATATAATTTGAATGGATTATTGGAGAAGAAAATATATATACTAGAAAGTCGAATAAGGATCCCTCGTGTAAGCTGGAAAACATAGAGAAATGTGTATATACGCCGCTGGGAAAAAACTAATGAATGGACAATATTCAGCATAAAGTTGTGTTCCTGGCAATAAACTATTTCTTATTACCTAGATTTTGCAAATATTGTTAATACATCAATCTAAAAATGTAATCAAAAGGCCCTAATTTATCGACCATCTCTACAGAGAACAAGAAAAGAAAACAAATATGTAAATACCTTGAGTAGATCAATTGTATTGGTGGCCATTCCACCCTTGCTCGGCAACCCCAGACGAACCACATTGCGCTCAACAGCATTCGGCTCTAGGAATCCGTTCCTCGCCTGCATCGAGAGGTCCTTCAAAACAGCCGTGGATTGCAAGGATTGACATCGCAAAGAATTGAACCTGAAACCTCTGCGTTTGCCGTGAAACACAGACGAGGACTTGAGCAAGATTGGGACCGATACATTCGAGCGAGTGCTGGGGAAGGAAGCAGTTGATGTTGTGGCGAAGCCGCAGCTTTGATCGACATTACAGAGTCCCGATAGTTGAACCATCTTCTATGAATTGTTCCCAAACTCTCAATTCAACAATGGAGATCTGCCAGTTGCGATTCTTATAACGTTTAGTACCAGTGGAATCAATCCGATGGCTCAAACAATTTTAATCATCTAATAACTAAATCAAGTGCTCACGAATGGACACGTAACCTCAAAGGAAAGTTGATTTCAGAGGGGAACGCCTTACGGCGTAAATATTTGGTGTGCACACATTTTTCATTGCAGCGAATCAGCGAGCTTACATTTCGTCTTCCCTCATCCTATTATAATATGACATGTGGATGAATGTCTTGCCCTCATGTGGCCGGCATCATTGGGTTTGTACGCATTGCTCATCCGGCATGGACTCCTGCTTCGATAAAGTCGGCTCTCAACACATGTGTGTTGTGCAATTACACATTCACGACAACAGCCTCTTCACTGGCCTATTCACCAACAGTGATATTTCTCCTTACGCCTTGTCGAAACACGTATTTCTTGAGTGCACATGCTCCGCCTAGCTGAGAGAATAGAACAAAACAGTGTAAATGATAACAGCCACTTGGTTTCCCCTCTATGGCTACAAAATGTGTGAATCGAGTTATTGACTCGAAGGCTCTGATCTTTCTCCTTGCATTTAAAACTTGAGACATTCACTGCTTGACGCAAACTCCCCCCTTCAAAAGGATATTTTAGTTCGACGTGATTTAGTTTGCTACTCTCCACTAAGCACCCTCATTATTTCAAAGAATCCAAATGCCTTCGTCGTCACAATGATTAGCAACCATGCTAGAATTTTTCTCTCATATTTTATGCAATGGGGGACTACACCATGGAAGGATGGTTGCACACGATACATCCGAAGTGCTTGAGATTGCATTCTTCTTACAATAAGTATTTAATGCTACACGGAAATACTCTCATTTGCTTCAAGTCCCCACCCACAGACAACAAAAAGGAACATGTAGAAACAATGCATATCAGCCCCTGCATACGAGTTGCAGACAACGGAAGAGTGAACGTTCACAGAAAAGTCCTATTTGTTTTCACTTTATATGATTCCTCTAATCACGATGATAAACTTAAGTTGGGAGCAGGGAATTTAGGAAAGGCTACCAGGTGGATGCATTTTTTAAAGAAGCTTCTTTACAGGCCCAACCCTGTCAAGAAGACAGGCTTTTAAATTATTCTAAGAACAAGAGGCTCTCTTCTAGGTCTAGTACCAGAAAGGAGTTTGCCCTCCTCAGAACAACTGTTAATTTGTGGGATTGGACTGGATGGATGTCTATAATGCAACGAATAGCTGATGTTGTTGCACCTTCACCATGGAAAATTTTTGGTTGTGATAATGGATTGTGATTATTTGAAGAGGCAAGAGATGGAGAATTTAAAAGCAAGTGTGTTATGCAGCTAGCTCACAAAATAGAAGAAAGATAGATAAACGCCTTCAAAATCAGCCTCTTCGAGGTGGCAACCTCCTTTACATTACACAAATGAACAATTTTTGGATGATACAAATGACAAAACCTCTTTTCTATATATAGGAGTCTAACGGGTCACAATATAATCAAAGTCGACATAACAATAATAATATAAGGGCACAACAATAAGAATAGTGAGCTTCTATGGGGCACAATAATAACAATATGGGGACAATAGGGGCACAACAATAACAATAAGGTTTACAATGGCAATAGTAATGGGGGAATCACTAGTATTATAGGGACCTAACATGCCCCTCTCCTTCAAAAAAGTGTTGTCCTCAACTCTTGAGTAGTTTTGGATGCTTCTGTATAAAATTCTTACCCTCCCATGTGGAGTCTTCGGTGGGTAAGTTCTTCCACTTGATGAGATACTCTTTTAATTGATCAATTTCGTAGTTGTCGAGTTCTTGTTTCTGTGACTACTTCAGGTTCCAATATGGTTTTTCCTTCCTCGTCAAGTTCTGGCAATATTGTTTGAACTCGGAGTTTGTCACCTATAACCTTCTTTAAGCATGAAACATGGAAAATTTGGTGCACTCGGGAAGTTGCAGGAAGCTCCAATTTGTATGCCATAGTACCAATATTGTTGAAAATAGCAACAAGAAATGCTAAAAATAGAAATGTTATAAATAGCATTTCAGGACATACTCCAACTCTGTTGGAAATAGAAAAAAATAACATTGTTATAAATAACATTTCATGATATATTCCAATTTTAATTAGTCCATGAATTAAAATTGAGAATTAAAATTCGAATTTAGTCTCACTAGCTGTTTGAAAAATAATTAATTAATTCATCTTGAGTTAATTAGTTGGAGAAAATCAAACATGAAGTCTTTGTGAAGACATGCAACATTTATCCCTTTGATTGAGGAAGTTATCCCTTAATTAAGGAGATATGGATGAGTTGTATTTGAGTTGTAATTAGTTAGCTCAATTAACTGAGTTAAGTCCAGTTAAATTAGTTCCAAATAGTTGGAGGAACTAATTGTGAGTTCAGTCAGTTAATGCATGCATGCATGCAACTAGTGTTCTCCAGATAACTGAATATTCTCTCATAAATAACTCTAGCATGTCAGTTAGAAAAAAAGACCCCAGTTGAGATTAAAGAAAGGAGGTATATCAATGGAGAATTTTCCTATATAGGAAAACTCGTCCATGCAGAAGAATAACCCTTTCAGGATTGCGCATTATTTCAGAGGTCAGTGTTGTGTGTGAGTTGAAATCACACAGGTGCAGCTGGAGGACCCAGGAGAAACTGCACAAGGAAGTAGGAGGCTTGGAGGAATGAAGGAAGGCATATGTGTGTCTATTCTGTCTATGAGAAGCGTGAGGATTGTCTGAAAGCTGGATAGCTTGAGAGATAAAGCTTTGTGTAATCCTGAGATATTTCCACTTGTATGATAATACAGATAGCGGGGTTTTTAGTTGAGGCTTTCCCCAAAGTATTCTTCTGTGTTTCATGTGTGATTGAATCTTCTTCTCTGTTATATGTATTCTGGTTGATCTTGCACAAAATTGATTAAGCTTCCGCAAGTTTGATTGTAGAAGTAGATTAAGTATTTTGCTTTAGTACATTGCATAATCAGTTTAATCTACAGTTTCTCTATAAGATGTGTAGAGAGCAGAATTTCTACATGGTATCAGAGCGAGGTTTTGTAGAAAAATTTCTACATGGTATCGTAGCAAAGGTTATCATAGCTGTGAATAGTTTATTGAGAAGAATTCGAAGTTTGAAGTTCGGGGTTGCAGGTGCAAACTGAATTCACAAGATGGGACATTATGCAACTAATTGCCCATCGAAGAAGTCCAAGAAGGGATTCTCGAAAGGATCGAAAGGTGAGGCAGTAACCTCTCAGTTCGAACTGGACTTTACCCTCATCGCATGCACGATTTCATCGATGATGGGTTGTGGTTGGTTTCTTGACAGTGGAGCCTCATTCCACATGACCGATGATAAGATTTTATTCAGTACCTTGGAGGAGAAAGACCCCAAGATACTCATAGAGATGGGTAATGATGAAAAGTATAGTGTTTCAGGAGTGGGCACGATTTCTTTTCAGAGGGAGCATGGAGTTCGCATTACCTTGACAGATGTGAAGTATTTGCCAGGACTGAAGAAGAACTTGGTATTGGTCACGATGCTGGAGGAAAAAGGCTACGATGTTGTCTTCAGTAAGGGAAAGGTTTTCCTTAGACACATCACCACAAGTCAGGTGAAACAGATCGGTTCACGGATACATAACCTATATGCTCTTGAGGTTCAAGATGCATGCAAGGCCTCGAGGAGCAAGGCAACTGTTAGAGACTTGGTGGTTGAGAGGGAGAGTAAATTACCTCCCAACATGTAGCCTCAGAAGAAGTCTCAGACAATTATGGAGGAGCCACAATTGGTGAAGCAGCTTCAGGAGGTTGTGGAATAGCCACAACTGGAGAAGCCGAGAGGAGACCGAGTGGAGGCATCTACTCATGCAGAGACCTCCAATAGGGGGAAATTTTGAACCAAGTCAGCAGAGGGATCACATGCAACCATACCTCCAGGTGTGAGGTGGGGCGATGTGAAGTCATAGTCCCAAGAAGGCTGAAATAGGGGCAGGATCCTTGAGGTACCCAACCTCTTTGATTAGGCCTTGCTACGGGAGCCCCAACGAGGAGTAGCAGGACTGGCTTAGTGGATAGAGACAGATGCGGATGGAGCGGCAGAGGGAGCTTCAACATCAGAGAGTGTTTCTAGCCCAACAGGGAGGTCAGTTGGGAGAACAATTACTTACTTCTCAATAACTGAGTTGTAGTGCAGCATTAGGCAGCACAATGCAACATGATGAGAGGAGGTACAGTGTGGATGCAGTGCTGGGAGATAGAACCAGTAGCAGCACAGATGCAACAGTAGGAATCAGTGTGATTGATGCAGTCAAAGATCAAAGTGACAGAGGCTAGAGCAGTCAGATACTGAAGAGCATAGAGATGCAGAGTTTTCAGTTGACAGAGGCAATAACAGTCAAAGACTTTGATGACAGAGGCATCATTCCGATTCAGGTTGGATATTTTTTGTTTCTGGAGTTGCTAGAGCAACAACACTTGGGAGAAGTGTTGCATGCAGAACATTCCAAAGGTTCAGGATTGGTTTGAGTTGAATGCCTTTCTTGTTGAGAGGGAGTGTTGAAAATAGCAACAAGGAATGCTAAAAATATAAATGCTAAAAATAGAATTTCAGGACATACTCCAACTTTGTTGGAAATAGAAAAAAAAATAGAAGTGCTAAAAATAACATTGCTATAAATAACATTTCAGGATATATTCCAATTTTAATTAGTCTCTGAATTAAAATTTGAATTTAATCTCACTAGCTGTTTGAGAAATAATTAATTAATTCATCTTGAGTTAATTAGTTGGAGAAAATCAAACATGAAGTCTTTGTGAAGACATGCAACAGTTATCCCTTTGATTGAGGAAGTTATCCCTTAATCAAGGAGATAAGGATGAGTTGTATTTGAGTTGTAATTAGTTAGTTTAGTTAACTGAGTTAAGTCCAGTTAAATTAGTTCCAAACAGTTGGAGGAACTAATTGTGAGTTCAGTCAGTTAATGCATGCATGCAACTAGTTTTCTCCAGATAACTGAATATTCTCTCATAAATAACTCATGCATGACACTTTCTAGAGAAATTTATGGTTCTTCCACTTGCAACCATCACTTGACACTCTGGTGCTGGATATAGGAAGTAATTCAATTCCTTGGCTATCTTACAATGAATAAAATTATGGGTACTGCCTGAATCAATCAACACTATTACCTTTTTCTTCTTGATATGTCCTTCTATCTTGATAGTTTGAGGGGTGGTAAGTACGACCAATGCATTACAAGATATGGTCGGATTCATTTCTTCTTTCTCTAGGGTTTGTTCCTAGTGTGTATCCTCTTCTTTTGACGTTTCCTGTTCCTTTTCTTCCTCCTCTTCACAATCTATGTAAAATAATTTCTTCTCAGCACACTTATGACCTTTAGTGTATTTTCTATCACAACTATAGCAAAGCCCTTTTGCTCTTTTTTCATCCAATTGTTGTTGTGTCAACCTTGTAGGTTGTGGAATGTTAGGAGCAACAACACTTCCATCTTTATAGTTGTGAGTGGTAGGCTTCCTTGTTGCCATAATTTTTCTTTCCATTTTTCTTTCCAACCTGAATGCCTTCTCCAATGAATCAGGTTCCCAAAAGCGAACCTCATGTTGTATGTTATCCTTTAAAGTCCCTATGAACACATCAATCCTATGCTCCTTTGGAATATCTTTTACCCTTATATTCAATTTTCGAAAGTCCTCAATGTGCTCCATCACTGAACCCTTTTGTTTGAGATTTATCGATTGGTTAAAAAAGGTGTTGTTTATTTGTATCCTTCTTTCATAAAAATTGCTCAAATGATAATTTGTTTACGAGAGAAAAGCTATCGATACCATACAAACTAATTTGGTTCCAAATATAAAGTTGCAATGCATACCTTTTGTGTGTTTTGCACACTATGGAGATCGAAATATTGTTCCATCTGTAGTATCCATGTTACGGGATCCTTGCCATCAAACTTCCTCATATCGATCTTTGGAACATGGTGGGTCTTTGTTCCAATGTTAAAGTCTATGAAATCATGATTAACATTTCTTTTGTTCTCATCGTGAGTTTCCTCTACTACCTTTTCGCCATTAAGAAGCATTTCTTGTAGCAATTTTGTCAAACCTTCCTTCAAACCTTCCACGTCTTTCTTCAAATCTTCAATGTTGTCATTCTTCGAATCATGATTGACATTTCTTTTGTTCTCATTATGAGTTTCCTCTACTACCTTTTCGCCATTAGGAAGCCTTTCTTGTAGCAACTTTGTCAAACCTTCCTTCCAACCTTCCATGTCTTTCTTCCAATCTTCAATGTTGTCTTTCATGTCATCTATCTTAGCTTCCACACCTTTCTTTAAACCATCCATATTAGTTTCTGTTACTTTTTGTGAGAGTGAAATTTGTTACACTTGGTCTCGTAATTTTGAAATATCATGTTGCATTTCTTCCTCTTCTTCATGAGTCATGCTAGAGATTTCACGTTGCTTACTATGTGTTTCCATTTTCTTTCTTCATGGCATCAATTAATGATAATAATGCTTCACTGTTGGAGAGGTAAATCCCCTCTACGAATAGAGGCGATCCCTACTAGCCCAGAACGGGTCTAGCAACAATCAATCAATGCTACTATGCAAGTTCCTAGTTGCAATTAAAAGTGGGAAATGAACACCTACTTGGATTCCAGCGCTATTGTTTGATGAAGAGATGCCGCTCTCACTCCTTTGCTTTGGTCGGTCACGATCCTCCACTATCCTCGTGGACGGACACCTACACAAGCAAAGAGAAGACAAACACAAGCGTAAAATCTAGTAAAAGCAACTATACATCAATCAGAAAGGATGTAATTCACATTAACCATTATAAGACAAATGAGAATGGAACCATAACAGTAGTCATCTATCTTTTATTAATCAAAAACAGAGAAAGGTACAACCAATGTTCTGACATTGAGTCCTTCTCAAGAGGGTCCAGCCAGCAAGTCTCATAAGCATTCACCCTTGGAGGTAGATCTCCCAAGACAAACAACTCTCTCTCTCACACAAGACAACAAGACTTCACAACCTTCCTTAAGCTCTCTAGCAATCCACACTTATCACACCAACTGCCTATTTGGAGCAGCACTAAAAACACTATGAATTCCACTCTGTCAAAAACTATTCCCCCAAAACTAGCTGCTCATGGCAATGGTAGAGGTTTAAGTAGGAGAAGGAGTCTCCATGAAAGGTGGGAGGATGAGCTTATCTCCAAGGAAGGTGGCTCAAATGACGAAACAGACATGCCAGAGAAGGGAGGGCGACATTTACAAGGCCAACAACCAGGTCTGGAGTCATTTGGAAGGCCGGCTGTTAGAACAAACTCGCCCAAACTGGATCAGCGCGGGTCCATCACTACACTAGTGCGCTGACATCACAGCTGAATAACAAAGAAGTTCATGTCAGCACGATCAGATATGAATAACAGACGCGCTGGCTCATCAAATTCGACCAGCGCGGGAAACAAGTGTACTTCTGCGCTGGCAGCGCGTTCGGTCTGTTATGGAGCGCCCATCAGCGCGGTTATTTTGACAAAAGTCGCGCTGATAACAAAAGTTTGGCAAAGAGGGTCATTTGGCCAGTTCAGAGAGCATGAGCATGATGGATTTGATTTCATAACACAGTAGGGAGACTGACAGGGGGACAGTGACAAATTACTGTGTAACAGATGCCCCCTAAAGCATGAAGCCCGAGAGAGTGGGAGGGGTGAAATGCTTTACAAAACTGCTGAACCATAACGCCACCAGGAAGAACCTGCACGTATGTACAACTGGTATCTCGATTGTATGTAGTCTAGGCATGGGCGCAGCCATCCAAAAGACATATGAAGAAGGTCTGTGGTATGGACGCAGCTACCCAGCTGAAGAGACCATGATGACAAAAAGGTATGGTCGCAGCCATCCTAAAAGACTCAGGTATGGGCGCAGCCATCCATCAACGAGTCATGTAATAACAATCCACAAAATCGCAGCCTGTTTCGCAACAGCCTAGAACCAGGGTCTTGCGCTCCATCCAAACCCGAACGAAGTACAAGTCCAAGCATGTGAATACAGGAGTCGAAGTCGAACATGTTTGAACATCGTCTGATTACCAGCCAATGATGAAAGCTGTTAACAGACGCAAGAGGTGCCACCAATAATGACGATGGTCCTCAAGGTACTATAGGTACAATCCATGGTGTGCGAATGAATGAGCTGGTGTCAAACACCCGTAGAGTCATCCGATCGGAGGCCAATGATGAAAACCTCGCGTCGAACACGAAGAACCTGCCCTTGAGGCATGCAGGCTCCAAGGTACCCGAAGGGAGTCTCTAGGTCACCTTCCTGGATAATGAGCTGAAGTTGACAGGAAGTGATCTTCGTCGAAGGTGGGCCATAATGTTTCCCACATCATCGACACGAGACGGAAAGAGAATATGTTT
>APFE031559741.1:0-15696 GCA_000404065.3 Pinus taeda | reverse complement strand
CCAAAACTATTCCCCCAAAAACTCCCTGCTCATGGCAATGGTAGAGGTTTAAGTAGGAGAAGGAGTCTCCATGAAAGGTGGGAGGATGAGCTTATCTCCAAGGAAGGTGGCTCAAATGACGAAACAGACATGCCAGAGAAGGGAGGGCGACATTTACAAGGCCAAAAACCAGGTCTGGAGTCATTTGGAAGGCCGGCTGTTAGAACAAACTCGCCCAAACTGGATCAGCGCGGGTCCATAACTGCACTGGTGCGCTGACATCGCAACTGAATAACAAAGAAGTTCATGTCAGCGCGATCAGATATGAATAACAGACGCGCTGGCTCATCAAATTCGACCAGCGCGGGAAACGGGTGTACTTCCGCGCTGGCAGCGCGTTCGGTCTGTTATGGAGCGCCCATCAACGCGATTATTTTGACAAAATTCACGCTGATAACAAAACTTTGGCAAAGATGGTCATTTGGCCAGTTCAGAGAGCATGAGCATGATGGATTTGATTTCATAACACAGTAGGGAGATTGACAGGGGGACAATGACAAATTACTGTGTAACATTCACTATGCCCTTTGAATTCCTTCAAACTATTTTTTCAAACCAAACTTATGCAAAATTTTAAAAAAACTACACACCTTTTTTCACTTTGAAGGATCTCGATATTGAATATGCTATATCTCTGTAATTGCATATCTCCAAGGTCTGAAATTGCGTCCTATAGTAGCCCTATGAGTCTTATTTCTAACCCCACAAGTCTGATCAAGATTGGATTCTACAAGGAAGAGTTATGCCAAATCTCCCACGATGACCTGATTATAGACTAGTTCAATAGAGCGAACTTGTACGAAGTGACAAGTGTCACTGTTTCGACCATAGGACCTAAAACCGATACAAAAAAACTACAGGCCATCCTCTTTCTTTAACTTCTTATGAAATTTGAATCTGATGCTCAGAAAAACAATTATGATGATTTTCCCCAGGTCACATGTTTGAGATATAGTTCGGGATCCTACAAAAACCCTAACTTCCTTGGATCATATCTCCGAAAATATAGCGAGAAAAGATCTGAAATTCGGACCCAAGGTTCAGAGAGATTTTGGCTCAAATGGGTTTTTTTTTAGCTTTTGAATTGTCACAACAAAAAAGTTATAGAGAAAATTCCATGATAACCTATTTGGAGCAGCGAAACCCTAGAATCCAAAGCTCTGATCCCAAATGTTATGCAACCAGCTCATAAAATAGAAGAAAAGATAGATAAACACCTTCAAAATCAGCCTCTTCGAGGGGGCAACCTCCTTTACATTACACAAATGAACAATTCTTGGATGATACAACTGACAAAACCTCCTTTCTATATATGGGAGTCTATTGGGTCACAGTATAATCAAATCTGACATAACAATAATAATATAAGGGCACAACAATAACAATCGTGGACTTTTATGGGGCACAATAATAACAATATGGGTACAATAAGGGCACAACAATAACAATAAGGGCCACAATGACAATAGTAATGGGGGAATCACTAGTATTATAGGGAACTAACAAAGTGTTGGGGTGATCATGGAGCAGTGATGGTAGTTGGTGTTGTGGATGCAACCTATGAATCAATATTTGAGACTGTTATGGCTCTTGGGCCCTCAAGATTAGAGTGGGATTTTTGTTATCTCTGTGGTAAAGTTATTGAGCACTTGGATGGTCACACAGACATTGTTCACAAACTGTTCCATAGTAACTGGCTTCCTTGTACATGGGATCGACACCAAGAAATTTGATGCTACTTTGTTACTGGAGAAGAGAGGATGATGGCTCCTATGCGATACTTTACCATTATGTGGATCATCGAAAGTGTCCACTGTGTCGTGGCTTTGTGCATGCTTGCATAAAAAGTGAAGGATATGTAATATCACCATTGACTCATCCCCAACAACATGCATCTGCAGTTGTGAAACAAATGCTAGTTGTAGATTGGAAACATTGGAAATCTTATTTATTATCTTCTTTTGAAAGGAATATAACTCTTAAAATGCTTGGGCGCATTGCATCCATGAAGGAAATGTTCAAGGCCAAACTAGTACATTATCCACGTTATGAGCTATCGTCGTGTGAGATAATTAATGAGAATGCAACAATGCAAATGGATGGAAGACATGTAAAAGAGGACACAAGTCAAATGATAGAAGAAGAACAAAGCTTTGATGTCATTGCAAGTGCATGATAGTTTCCTTCAAGCAAATGATTCAACTGACTCATTCCTTCAATTTAGTGATGCAATGGATGAATTCATTGATATATCAGAAAGCTCAAACCATGGATAATTTGCACTACATTTGGATCAGTGCTTAGAACAATTTATTTATTCGATAGTCGTGAAAGCCCTATAAGCGACTCATTCACCGGTTTACCTGCAAGCATCGACTCATTCATCGGTTTACCTGCAAGCACCTTTGCAATGGGTGTGGGTCATGTGAATCCCAATGTTGTGTTGGATCCTGGTCTCATCCACAATCTTGGAATAGACAACTACGTTAGCTTTATGTGTAGCCTTAATTACACAACAAAGCAAATTCATATTCTGATAAGGAATACAACATGTTTCCCCAAATTACACTCCGCCCTAGATATCTCAACTATCCATCATTCTTCGTGGTGTTTAAGTTGCGTAGTTTGGTTTGTATGATGAGGAGAACCATGATGAATATTGGAGGAGCATTGTGTGTATATGAAATGGCAGTTGAGAGCCCTGGAAACGTAAATATAACTATGGAACCGATGACACTTGGGTTCGAAAAACAAAATGAGAAGGTGACTTATATAGTGATATTTGAAAGCAAAATAGCAGTTGACGACAAATCTAAAGGACTGGGAATGCAAGTCATTCCCAATCCGGTGGCCATAGCCTTCGGCGTTCCTTTTCTCTTTTAGGTGAAATTGCTAGAAATATGTATATGATATAGCAAGTTGTTGAGGAGTATAATTTTTAGACATATAAAATTATCATGGATTATTGGCATTACTTTTATTTCTATATCAATTGCATTGATATAATGGGGGAGATTCATTCAACAAATCCTTATATGGATCCTCACTGTGATATGAAATCGAGAGCCCAAGGGCGACCCTCAGTTGACTCTATGTTGTTGAAGGAATGCCCAAGGTATCCACTAGAAGGGATAACAACTTAAATGGAACAAATAGAAGCTCAAAAGGGAAGATCATTGCAGGAATTAGACTCCCAAGCTCAAGTTATTATAGAGTCGATCTCAGGTAAGCTTCTTGATAAGTTGCTTGATGAGGATATATCTATTATGGATAATCTTTGTTATAATTTTTCTTCAGACACTGTCAATACTGCTAGGCCTTCTCATATAAATTCAAACCTTCATTCGGGTGGCATTGCTTGTTCCACCCTTTTTACCACGTATCTAGGCCATACCATCTCTACTTATTCAACTCCTTTTGTTTCACCCTCTTTCAGCTGGCCAGGATCATTGGAAGGGGATGTTACCTCGAAGGATGTAGGTTCTCTGGACTTTCCATCTATGTATTCCCTCAATCTTGCGCCCATTCCAACTTTCTGAACTCCATGTTATGCGACTGTTACCCCTCCATAAATGGCCTCCAACTTTCAAAATGTCACAACTAGGAAGAGGAGGCAGAATAAGAAGGATTTAGCAATATGTATTTCTCCACTAGGGGATCTGTTTAAAGAGGTTTGTAATGTAAAGAAGCTTTTTGGGGCCCATAGAGCATCCGAGCCCTCCACTAAAGGTCTACCATGATCATTGTTTCACTCAATATCATGGGAGTTGGGGGGCCTCCTACATGTCGAGCCCTTCGCAGACTTATTTTAACCCAACAACCATTAATTATTCTCTTCCAGGAAACCATGGTTATGGTTGACAAAGCTAGAGATCTCCTCATAAAAATTTGTCCAGATTGGTGTATCTATGTTGTTGATGCAGTTGGTCACTTTGGGGTCTCTCGGTGATGTGGAATCCCAGGGAGGCTTCACTACAACCATTCTCCTCCTCTGTTATAATTTTAAAGCAAGGTAACTCTAAGAGGTTTTGAAGGCCTAGTATCTATCCTAAATTGTTATGGCCCATATTTGAATCATGAAATTTTTTGGAACCAAGTTGTCCAAAGTGGATTACTCGATATTCCAAATCTTATTCTAGTAGGAGACTTAAAATTCACCACCTCTGCCAACGAATTTTGGGGAGGGGCCTCCAAACCAAATCCTTTTTGTCCTGTGATCTCACAACTGCTTTCAAATGCAAACATGTTGGACATTTACCCCTATCTGATGAAACCAACCTAGAGTAATGGTAGAACCAGGGCTGAGGGAGTGGCCAAGCGATTAGACAAATTTTTGTTAGCCGATTCTTTGACTTCCAAAATCGTCAGATATTGGTCTTGGATCTGTTAAGACTCATTATCTGGCCATGCTTTGATTGGTCTACAAATTGACTTTGGAATGAAAAATCAGAGGAGTCTTTTCAAATTCAATAATGCTCGGTTAAAAGAGGAGTTATTTCATGGCCTAGTTCATGAAAGTTGGCTGTAGTATATTCCTATTCAGTCTTCTGCTATGGAAAACTAGGTCCATAGAATGTCCCATATTAAAAAACAGGTTAAGCTTTGGGCCAAAAATTTACAACAGGAACAACAAAAAGAGCTAAGTTATGTGGAGGAAATGATAAAGAAAATTACAATGAATTCATTTCTTCATGTTTCCTTGCTGATATTAAAGTTCTATATGCTCGTTGGCCATGAAAAAGACCAGAATTCTTGAAGCAAAGGAAGAAAGATGGCGACTAAAGAGTCATGCCATCTAGACCAAGAAAGGTGATAGAAATATTAAACTCATTCAAAAATATGCTTCCCATCGAAGAAATAAGAATGCCATTTGGGACCTTATGGACAACAATGTAAATTTCATCTCAATGCAGAAGGATCTGGAACTGGCAGCTAGGGATCACTTTTTAGGCTTACTTAAAGATCGAGGGGTGACAATATTCTAGAAATGATGGAAGTCCTCAAATATTTTCCCAAATTTTTCTCACAAGAGGAAACATAAAGTATTGGACAATCGATTTCTCTGGAAGAATTCAAGATAGTATTGAACTCGTTTGCCAAAGATTAAAGTGCAGGGCCAAATGGATGGACTGTCAAATTTTAATTAGCTTTCTTTGATCTAATCGGTCCAAACCTTAGGGAATTTGTCGAAGAGGCTCGGATTTCTGGAAAGTTTTATGGAGCTATTAATGCGACCATCCTTGCTCTCATTCCCAAAAGATCAAAGCTTACTTCTTTGGATGACTTTCGTCCAATTTCTATGTGCAATATCATCTATAACGCGATCTCTAAGGTGATTGCCAATAGATTGAAGAAAGCTCTTTCTTCTAATATGTCCTTGTAGCAGTTCGGTTTTCAACCCGGCAGAGTTATTCATGATTCCATTGGAGTGGCCGAGGAGGCCATCTACTTCATTAAAACCAAAAAACACACAATTGTCATTCTCAAGGTGGATCTCCTAAAATCATATGATAGGGTAAACTGGGGCTTCCTCAGACTACTCCCACTACATATTAGATTGGATGAACAAGTAATAGTTGGATAATGGGTTGTATTTGTTTTGCCAACTTTGCAGTCCTAGTCAATGGTTCACCTATAGCCTTCTTCTCGGCAACAAGAGAACTACGAGAGGGCTATACTTTATCGCCATTGCTTTTTATTCTTGTGATTGAAATTTTAAGCAAGATGATATCTAAGGCAAAATCTGAAGGTTCTTTGAAGGGTTTAAGACCTCTAAAAATATCTTCCTTACCCATTTTCTCTTTGTGGATTACGTCCTAATTTTTGGATAAGGATCAGTAAGAGAATGGCAGGTTTACAGCTCCATCTTTGACTCTTTCTGTGTAGCCACTGGAATGCAGATAAATCAAGGTAAGTCCACCTTTTATATGCACAATATCAATTATAATTCTTCAAAAAGGATTACTACTCTCCTTCCATTCAAAGTGACAACTTTGGAGCATTAACTTACATATCTTGGTTATCATCTTAAGCCAAATTGTTATACGGTTGATGATTAGAATTGGCTTCATAAGCGCATTGAGAGTTGTATTGACAATTGGTGTTACAAATGGTTGTATATAAGAAGTAGGCAAGCATTGATAAAGTTAGTATTAGAGAGCATACTAATTTATTGGCTCTCTTAATCAAAGGTTCCCAAAATTGTTAGCAACAGAATTAGGCAATATTTATTCAATTTCCTCTGGGAAGGTAACAAAGAGAGAACTAGTTTCCACCTTACAAAATGGGAAGTGTTGTCTCAACCCAAAACTTGTGGAGGTTGGGGCTTCAAAAACCTTCATTGGTTTGGCACAACCCTGGGAATGAAAAACATGTGGAGAGTTATTATCGGTGTTGGTATTTGGAGCTCTCTAATTGTTGACAAGTACTTGAAAAACAAACCCTTTTATTAATAGATCTGGTTGGCACAACCTTCATCTTTCGAAGGAGGATCAAACACTTGGAGTGCTTTGATGGCTGGTGTGCCTTGGATAAAAATATGGCTAGTGTGGGTCCTAGGTGATGGTAACAACATTAAGATAGGAACGTAACCATACATTAGAGGAACAACCTTTTTCAAATTATCTCAGAACTTAATTCATCAGCTAAACTCGGTTAGCATTTTAAGGTCGGTTTAGGCTTTCATTCCAGACTAAGAAGGCTTTTGTAATGGAAGATGGAAATCCTCGATGGATTTGGACCTGCAGGGTATGCTAGCGTTGGAGTGGGAGAGCTACACACAAAACTTGTCTCAGAGTGGTATCATTCTTAATGATAGGAAGGATACCTTAGCTTGGCAAGTGAATCTTGATTTTGGCCAAATTATAGCCAAGCTAGCCTATGCAGTAATTTCAGCTGAAAACGTGGTAACGTTGTTTAAATGGTGGTATGAGAAAATTTGGAATTGGGATATTCCTCCGATGCTAAAATGCTTCCTTTGGTTGACTTTGAAAAACAAAATTCTAACTTGGGACAATTTGTCCAAGCGAGGTTTTTTTGGGGCCAAATGTTTGTGCCCTTTATAAGCACAGGCCTGAATCAGTTGAACACTTATTTTTTCAATGTGTTTTTGCAGAAGCCCTGTGGCAGGAAGTTATCATAAGTCTTAATCTCAAGGTTTTCGACCCTTTGGGTTTTTTGGAGACTTGCTTACTCTGGTGGGACAACAATATGGGGATTCATAAGCTCCTCCCATTTTATGTGGCTTGGGGAATATGTAAAACACGTAATAAATTGATTTTCTAAAATCACCAGATAAAATTTCAAAGGATCCTTTCTTAGATTCTTGTCTTTTTTCATGATTATCTGAAACATAAAAAGTCCAAACAGTAGCGCATTACAACCCCTCCTTTGGCATTCTTGGCGAACAACTCAGGTTTCTTCAATGGAGCCCAACAATATGGTAGTTGTGGTGGAGGTGCTACTGTTTATTTACTTGGAAAAATCTTGGTGCGAATCTATCTGAATATGGGGTTGGGTTCCAACACAAAATCAAAACTAACAGCCTTTGGGATATTCTCTTGTAGTTTCTTCCATGAAGGTGGCCTCAATACATGTGCATGGAGATTCCCAGAGTGTGATTAAATGGCTACAAGGAACTCATCAACTTCAAGTGGTGGATCTTCTGTGTTGGAAGGAGAGAATCAAATTGTTAAAAGATCACTTTCAACACATCTCTTTCCAACATGTCCACAGAGAGCAAAATTACTAGGTTGATGCTCTGTCCAAAAGAGGCCTTCTGGAGGAGGAAGGAGTTATCATCGTGGAAAAATTCCAAGATATTCATCTTTAGTGGAGAGGGTGATTCCTGGTCTCCTCTAGTCATCAACTTCTTTCTCTTTAAGTTACTGGTTGTTTTGTAGAAAACAGGTCTAGTTTTTGTGATATTGTGTTATGTTTTAACATGGTTAGAGAATCTTGTCTCTAGTGGCGATTACAATTTCTGTTAAGTTCTCTTTGCCCTGGCTATGCTTAGATACTATACATTGTTGTATCATATTTACAACTGTTGTTTTATATTAAGTGCATAAAGTTGGCTCATTTGCTACATCTTTTGGGCAATCATTATCTCTTAATGGCCTTTTCCTAAATGTAACATCATGTTCTATTTTGGGCAACTGTACTTCTTTGCTATAATACAAAGAATGACATCCTCTTCTCTGAAAAAGACATAGATGTAAAATGTACAGATAAAATGGATAGAAAATTATCATAGTTTATTTTTACTATTTATATTGGGAATAGATAACAAGTTTTTAGTCACACATCAATTCCATGCAAAATGTACATGACACAGTAATAATTTTTTATTTATTTAATTTATTTATTAAAGTGTGCTTGTACTTTATGGGATAATATGCCTATGCATATGTATACCTTTTAGTTGGAATAGTTTTAGTTTTGTAACTATGTTTTAAATATGCCAAATGCATTTGTAGACCTTTTAGTTGGAATAGTTTTTGTTATTTAATTATGTTTTATCTTCATTTTTTATGTGTGATATTAGATTGTACACATTATATGGAGCTATTATCTTTCATGGCATTGTTGTATTAATTATATTTTTGATTTGTTTATTTATTGGTAAGTGTTTTTTTCCGGCATTTATTTTATTTTAATTTAAGATGACAATAATCTACTTCTAGTGAAACCACTTATTATACTTGTTAAAAGCTATAGGTATAAAGTGATCTTATCGGGTTGAACAATTATTATTTTTTTGACTTACTTTCATATCATCCATTTAACCAATGTAACCTTAAAACTTTATATTTAAAAATATTTTATTTTTTGTCATAGTATACTAGGATGGTTCTTATTGGTGTAATCTATTCATTCTACGAAATGAAAAACACGACATTGTTGTTGCTATCTTTTATAGTTTTGACACTTCCAATTTCGGCTCTTACACCTTTTGAACTCAGCTCGTACCTATTGATTCTTGGCTTCAAGCTATGTCCTCTATGTTATCGTTACAAGCTAAGTAGTTGACGTGACCTAAAAATTTGCTTAACTAATGTGAGTAATTTACCTAAGCTGCCATACCAACATCCTTAATGGCCCTGCATGGAGGAAACTGAACATAACTTTTGCCAGCTTGTTCGAATTCCCTCCTATCTCTAGCCCTCTTCCATAATGAACTTTTAAACTATCATTCCTACAACTCAGGTTGCTCCACTCGTGTTTTTCTCTTGTAACTCAGCTCACTCCGTGAGTTATCTCTCCTACAACTTGTATCACGCTTGTAGGTCATGTCAGTTGCGTTTTCCCTATGATTTTCTTTCATCATTTATCTTGACTAACCTGAAACATCTCTTCAAACATATACTCCAAATATCTTCACTATAGAATGTACAAGATTCTATGGGTGAAAAATGGAAAAGCTCATCACTTTGATGTTTTTGAATAGTCTGGCGGAAACCCAATGAAGAATTGTTAATACCAGGGGATTGGGGTTTTATAACAGCATCATTATTTCTCACAACGAATCATCTTTTTAACATAACCTATTAATATTCCATTCTCGCATTTTGGATTATTATCCAGGCCCAAATATTATAAAATATTGTTGAATCTACAATTTTATTTTGTATTTTTATTGAATGGGAATATTTATAAAGTGCCATTTGAAACATTGTTAAGTTTATGCCAGAAAAAATCTTGGTGTGCTCTTGGTAGATAGGACCAGAACATATTGAAAGGTCCATTTCTAATGAACTATAAATCTCTTTTTTCTTTTGAGAATCAAATTATGTGTGTGTTAAACTAAAAAATTACAAATGGTTTTAAACTTCTCCACTGCCCAGAAACAAAAGAATTCTCTCATATAGAATACCGTTACGACATCGAAAGATAAGAAGATACATCTAATATCATGTTACTTTTAATCCAAACCTCAAGCAACAAACAAGAAACATATACTTATAAAAGTTCCCAGTGTGATATTGTCCAATGTTAAGTTTGATTCTTAAAATTTCCACTGTTGAGCAACACTACTGTAATCTAAAATGTAACTAGGCAAGTATAAGTACTCCAAAATTGTATACGGTAGAACAATTTTATTTTCATTTATTATAATCATAGTCTAATTATTACACATTATTTTTTTAGAGAGAGATTCTAATTTATCATTGAATGACCGCCTAATTTGGTTTAAGTGATCAGACTTCGAGACTTCACTTACAATTTGTAATTTCCTTTCAATTATTTAATAACAAGTAAATTGGAGATGGTTATAGTATTTTTCTAGAGCCAACTTCAAAAGATTGAGAACTAAGTTGTGTGCTCCTTTAATTGTGTTTATTGAGAAGGACTATGAAAAAATATTATAAATAAAAATATATTCACCAATCTTGTATGATTTAGGGTTTTTCTTTTAGGCTCCATCAAAGAAGCCTCCAACAAAGTATTAATCAATTACAGGGTTGGGTTGCCTAGTGACATTGCAAGTTTAATTTTTGGGATTTGCTTGACGTATTGATAAATAAGTTGTATGCTATGATAGAGTTCTGAGGGGGAGAGAGATCCAAAGTGTCTGAGAAACAATGTAGGGTAAAGCTCCCTAGTTGGCAAGCGAAAAGTTCTCCATCTATATTTTCTCAATTTCTATTTTTTGGGCCAATTGGCCATTTTTTCAAATAGTATATTCCCCAGTTGATAATATTGTATATGTATATGTTTGAAACCTTGAAAAACACCCTATTTTCCATTTGGTTGTTGAGACCATTTATTAAAGAATTCCCCATTCCAAAAAACTTCATCCCCACTTGATTTTCCACATATTTTCATACCTCCTTCATAAAAGGGCACTCTAGAAGTTAGAAAAATAATTTGTATTCAAGGTTGCTAGTTTAATTTTTATTGATATTATCTTAGTTCTATTATCATCTTACTAGTAACATCTTTTTATCTTGAAAATTCATGGAAAATTATTATTAAGGTGTATTATTATGGAAAAAAATTCAAGTTAGAAAAATGATTTCTATTCAGGGTTGCTAGTTTATTTTTTATTAATATTGTCTCCAAATTTTTGTATGCACCTATATTATTGAATTGCTTGAGCAAGGGATCATAAAAGAAAGTTGTAGCTTAAGTTAGTGCCTTAGGAGTAGGCATCCAAATTATCTCCCTTGGTTGTTTTCATCTGAAACATAGAGGTTGATTGTTTAGGGAACTTGAAATCCTCCATAATCCAGTGTCAAAAGTTGGTGGCGAGTTGAAACCTGTGAAGGAGGTAAGGCATAGACTAAGGATTATTGCAGGCCTCCTTGAGTCTCCAATATCTTGGTAGGGGCTATGGATCCACAATTCACACCCAAAATTTGAGATTCACTCACCCCTACTAGACGAAGGTAACTTAGTGGCCAAGTCTTAGGAGCACTTGTACCTAGAGGTGATTTTGAACAACTATTGGAAGTGTTGCCAGTTTCTTCGAGACGTGGCCCCAATACCCCACATTATAACCCTCTTTCCATAGCTTCATTGGTTGTCATCCAATGGCTTGAGACCCCACTATTGCAAAAATTTTGGAAGGCCCAGTGATTGGATGGGTGGATGTTAGGTCTATAGGATTTACATATGTAAAGAACATTGAGCCAAACTTTGGATTGTTTTCACACATTGAACATATGTCAAGGGAATCATTTTTTCTTGTCACTTTGTTTTATGTGTGTTTACTTTGGTTCTGTGTAATTTAATACCCTCATCCCACATTTACCCAAGTAACCGCCCACTAGGGTAAACATGTGACGAAGAGTTACTATGATATTACTCAACCTCTTAGGTGACCTTAAGGAAATGGAGTCTAACTTTCTCTACTTATGCTACTCTTTCATCAAACAAGTTCCAAACTTGACCTTCTCTCAAGGTTGTAGGTAGCAATTATCTGAACACTCCAAGTGTGCAACCTCGTGACCTTCTGACCTATATAAACTGCGATTTTTTGACCTATCTAAATTGTGATTTTGTGACCTACAATTTAGAATGGTAGACCCTCTAGTCACACCATCATGAGTTAATATTTTTATCTGACTGTAAGCTGATAATTTTTATCTGAGGGTTACCAACAAGGTTCTAAACCCTAGTTAGTTGCAAAAACAATTAATTGTCCCATGCATTCATTAACCATTGAATTTACTTATCAAATCAGGAGCGATAGCCATAACTAGGATACCTCGCATAACCAAACATATAACCAACAAATAATTAGAGTATAAACCATGGAAAATCAACTATAATGTGAACATGATAATCAGTACAACAGGGAAGACAACTCTTATTATCATATGGAATTACCAACGAGGTCTGGGATTTTCACGTACCACCCGACCATAGATTGGGCTGAGCTAAAAGTCACTTCATCCAATCACTCTCCACCCCATATACCAAGCATGAATGTGGTATCTCATAAAATGAACCGTCCAAAACCAAATCAGGGCTTACAGAGGCCAATCCCACCTCAACCCTCAAACAATGATTTCACCTCATGGTACGACATCACTAACCATCATCAGATCAATCTCTACCTAAGCTATTTATGTCTCCAGAGCATTTGTTCCAACCAAGGCTTCTAGGACTAGTAACTCAACCCACAATTATTTTTGGGGTCGAAAGTGTTTTTACAACCAAGGCTCTAGGACTAATAACTCAACCCACCGAGGGCTCCAGAGTTGTTGTCCAACCAAGGCTTCCAAGACTACTAACTCAACCCAAGTTGTTACAGGGCTTCCAGAGTGTTTGTCCAACCAAGGCTCTAGGAACTAGTAACTCAACCCACAACCAGAAGGAACACGAGAACCAACTAGAAAACAAAAGGAAAGAAACCCACAAACACCATGGTTATCAAGGAAATGGCAAGGCTAGGTAAAACCATTAGGTAATCGTCCATGCCAATGACATATCATAACCAAGAAATCACATGCATGTGCCATGCATGCTAAAACTAGCAAGGAAATCATATATAAAACTCGGTACTTGCAAGCGAAACTCGTTGCAGCTGATGATCTTGATATCCTCTTGCACCTTCTTGCTCTTCTTTTGCCTTCTTGCTCCAAATTCCAAGTATGCCACACTCCTCCAAGAGTGCTCCAAGAAATCTCTAAGTGTCCAAGAGTACGAGAAAGAGAGAGAATAGAATGAGAGCTCCAAAACTGAAATGAAAAAAGTTTGTGAACTAATCCTCAAAAGCCTTTTTATTAATGATGCCTCGATTTTCTTCATTTTCCATTATTTTCCTTCATTTTCCTCCTCACATGCAATTTGTGACCTTTCACCTTCCTTTTCTCATATTTTCCATTATTTTCATAAATAAATGCCAATAAATGCCATTTTGCCTTTCCAATGCCTTAGTCATTGCCATTGCCAATTTCCGTAGCCATAAATTATTCAAAAGTGATCCCCATCACTATGTTTTTTCTCAACATTCAACTTGGAATATGTGTCCCATGAACAAGGTCTTATTTTACCTTTATTAACTTTATTACATGGATTTTTAACTAGGGACATTGCAGAACCCTCCCCCTTGGGGGGACACCATCCTCGGTGTTCAATGACACCTAAAACCAACAAGATCGTTGATAAGAAAAACTTACTGCCCATGGAGCTTTATAACTTATCTCATTGCAATATTTACAATGAACAACCTATTGAAAAGTAAACCAACATGACATCCATAACAACATAACAACCATAATGACATGACACCCATACCGCTTATTGGAGCTTTATAACACAACATGGCGGTATTTACATCCATATACATATACAAAAAAAATTTCGCTCAACCAATGAATAAAGAAGGATACATAGCTCGCATATGATCCGCCATCTCCCATGTAGCTTCATCGGGCCCACAGTGCTTCCATTGCACTTTAACCTACTCGACTGCTCAGTTCTAGAGCATGAGAATCTTTCTCTGCAAAATGCACTGAGGTTCCAGTTGGAATTCTCCTTCTGGATCCACTTGCAATATAGACCAGTCGATGACATGATAAACTTAACATACTTCTTAAGCAATGACACATGGAAAACATCATGGACTTTCACTTTTGGAGGCAGTGCAATTTGATAGGCTACTGGTCCAATCCTTTCAAGAATCTTGAAAGGTTCACAAAACCGAGTTGCCAACTTGGCACATGATCCAATCCTCAAGGAGCTCTTCTTGGGCTTGATGCACAAGTACATTTGTTCCCCAACCTAAAACTCCTTAAACAACCTGTTCCGATTTGCATAACTTTTCTTTCTATCCCGTGTTGTTGATGAGCCCCAAAATTGGTAACTTGTTGGGATCATTTGGCCTAATTATCCTTGTTCAGTCCTTGTTCAATCCTTCATTTTCCATAGTGTATGCATTATTTTCAGTATGTTTATGTCATTTGTACGAATAAGAGTAGTCACTCTTCCTAGGTGGCTAACACGTGCTTATTTCAGGTTTTTTGACACATGTTGGAGCAAAACCGAGCAATCATGGGCTAAAAGATAGCCAAGCCTGAGGTGAGGATTCATAAGGGGGTTGTCTATGGCATTAAATGACCCTTCCTCGGGATCTTCACCCCCAACTCCGAGCTCCAAAGACCACCAAAACCGAATCTAGAAGGCAGCCAAGCAGATTTTAGAAGGGACTGTCTAACTCACAGTTTGGACAACCGAGTTCCACATATTGAGGAGGCCAGCTAGGGCCTTCGTGATGTATAAATGTTGAGGCCTCAGCCTTCGTAAGGGGCTTTTGAAACCATTGCATATTTTGCACCACAGTGCTGCTAGCTTTACTTTGTTCTCTTGTAGCCATTTTTGGCATCACTCTTATGACTATTTTTTGATAATGAGAAGCAGTTCGATTTTATATCAACTTTGAGTTTTCCATAGGAGCCATAACTCTCAGGGTTGGGCCCAACCTGAGAGCCTAGGGCTTCCTTTCTGTACTGTTACTTTTCCTTTATGCATCACTGTTTCCCTTTATGCATTTGAACGTATTTCTGTTAGGCAGATCTAGTTATGTTGCTTGGATAGATCACTGTTTATGAATAGAGTTGCTTCAGGTGTTTTGGTAAGATAATAACAGAAAAAGCTCCAAAGAAAAGGGACAACTACACTCTCGGTTTCACCTCATCCTTATTGGATCAGGGGCTGGAATTGAAGAAACAGTGTTGCCCCAACAAAAATACTAGTTTGCTTGACCATGCAATCCTTAGTGTACTGTTTTCCTTTGCAGAAATTAGTTATGGGTTTAGAGCTCTGAAATGTTTCTTTGCATAGTTGATGTACATGGTTTTCTTTCCAATAAAGCTATTGTTCGTTCATGCTTTTGATAGGTAGACTAGATTAGCTAGGACTTTGATCATTTGCAAGACTTAGTTGATTCGGTTGAACGTACACCATGCAGGGCATCTCCACCACTCTTTCATCCACCTAAAGCATCATCTGAGCCACCTGTTCCATCTCCTAGCTGGGTTCCTCGTCTCCCATCTGTCTTTTTTTTCACGTAACCCTACCTTCTTGCTCAATCATTACCTTAGCCTTCTTCAAGCCAAGTCAACCTTCTACACCTTCTCACCACTCCACCCACCAGTTTCTGGGTTACTCCAGGCCCCTACCCTACCTCCTTATCCATCCATGCACCTT
>APFE031559730.1:0-49453 GCA_000404065.3 Pinus taeda | reverse complement strand
CTCTGCTCCCGCGCCCTGCAGCGCTCCTGACCTGCCCCCCTGAGCGCGCCTGCGCCTGGCAGCGCTGCTGCTAGGCTGCAGCCTCCTGCTATTGACCCTCCTTCTGCCCAGGGCCTCCTGCCCTCTCCTTCTCTGGGCCTTCTGCCCTCCCCCCCATTGTGACCTTTGGTGGAGCGCCCCGTGCTGCTGATCCAGTAAACCATGGATCCACCCTTCCAGGATCAGGTAGATCTGGAGAAAGCTTTTGCATCACTCATTCCAGAGAACAACACGGAAAGAATCCGCCCATCAGCCTCAAAGTTTATCAAAAAACTTGATGAAATCCCGGAAGTTTCGCTACCTCCCGCCCTTCCAAGGAGAGCTGTTGTGGCCCTTGCTGATCGTGGCTTGGTTGGCCAGTTCACGGGATTATGGCCTTCTCCCCGCACGGTCCAACGTTGGGTTGAAAGGAACTGGAACGCAATGGTCCAAGGCAAGATTGCAATAAGGTTTTGTGGAAGGGGGTTCTTCACCTTCCTCTTCGAATCAGTGGAAGATCGTAACCTCATCTTTAGAAATGGTCCCTACTTCATGGACACCAGAGGCCTTTACCTCAACCGATGGACCCCCGACTTTGATCCTGAAATGGATGTTCCCAATGCCGTCCCTGTCTGGGTCCGCCTTCCACATCTGCCTCTCCATTGTTGGGGAGATGAATCAGTGAGAGCCATCGGGAACGCTGTAGGGAAATATATCGACATATCGGAGCCAAAGGAGAATATGCATGCATGTGCTCGGATATGCGTTGAAGTGGATCTGGGAAAAGGATTACCGGAGGCAATCAAACTCAAAGTGGATCAGTGGATGCACATCCAGCAAGTGGACTACGAGCAGCTGCCTTTCAAGTGCAAGGTATGTCACGAATATGGGCATTTTGCTAATAGGTGTAGCAAATCTAAATCAATAGACAATAACAATGTTGAAGCTCCAGAAGAAGCTTGGGAAATAGTCAAGAAGAAAAAAACAAACCCCCCTCCAGGTTCATCAAAGCCCTCCTCTGAAACCCTAATCCTCTCTTCTCAACCCTCAGGATCTGGCCCTTCCTTCCCTTCTTCCTCCAATCCTTTCGTATCCTTGGCAGCAGAGGAACCCCCATCCCCTCCTCCTTCCCCTAAGGGCCCCGGGGCAACCCCCTCCTCTCCCCTCCAGGTCTCCCCCCCTCCAACAGTGGAAAGAATTCTAACAAGAAACAAAACAAAGGAAAACAACACCGCCACGGACCCCCCAAGAAAAGTGGGAAGGAAATCAAACAAAGAGATAAGAGACGAGAATGCCGCAAAAGAAATGGCCACAGGAACCCAACAGCCAATGGACACATATCTAGATAAGACTAAAGGAAGTGGAGAGAAGATGAAGGAGAAAAGCGGGTCCCACAACAAACCAAGCAAATGATGATTTTGGTCTCTTGGAACTGTAGGGGGATGGGCTCCTCCCTAAAAGATAACGCAGTCCGAGATCTCATTAAAACAGAACATCCAGACTTCCTCCTACTCCAGGAGACCAAAATCACCGAACAGGAATTCCAAAACAGCTTGAAAAGGAGCAGAAATTATGAAGGAATTGCCATGAGTGCAAACGGAGCCTCAGGAGGTATAGGGACAATTTGGGATAAAAACAAATGGAAACTCAAAGATAACAGACAGAACAGATGGTGGGTCAGGCTAGATATGCAAAACACAACCAAGATGGAAGAATACACAATTTATAATGTCTATGCTCCCCCCCACTTTAGAGATAAAGCCTCATGCTGGGACTCTCTTTCCTCTGATCTTATGACTGCCCATGGAAGAAACATTTTCCTGGGAGGAGATCTGAATTTAATAAGGAATGCGGATGAGAAAGTAGGAGGGAATTTCTTGGCTGATCCTTCAAGAGATACACTGGAAGAAATCATTCAAACTCACAGCCTAGTTGATATCCCACCTCAGAATGGGCGCTTCACTTGGTCAAATAAAAGAACAGGCAAAAACAATATCAAAGAGAGACTAGACCGTATTCTGGTTCAGGAGAGAATCGTGGCCAACTTCTCAAGGATTCAGAGCACAATTATCCAGGGCTTTATATCAGACCACAAACCCGTGGCTTTGCATTTAGACAAAGTGGAAAATATGGGTCCGCTGCCCTTCAAATACAACAGAGCTTGGGACAGCAGCGAGGACTTCAGAAACTTGATAAAAGATACCTGGGCAAATGATATAACAGGCTCCCCCCACTTCATTTGGGAAACAAAACTCAAGCTCCTCCGGATTGCCATAAAGCAATGGGCAAGGAAACATGCATTAGAGGAAAGGAAGGAAAAAAACGAGCTGCAAATGAAAATAGCGCAATGGAATCAAGAAAAGGAAGCTGGCCAAGACACAGAAGAAGACCAAAGGAAAGAAAGTGAGCTGTATAAGGCGCTATACAACCAGAACCGAAAGGAAGAGGATGAGCAAAGGCAAAAATCAAGATGCCTCTGGCTCAATTCAGGAGACAAAAATACTGCGTTTTTTCACAACAGTCTTAAATTAAGGCGAGCAGGAAACAATATTGAAAGGATAACAGTTGAGGGCAGAGAACTATCGGACCAAGGGGAAATCAAGGAGGCAGCATCTCGACATTTTCAAACTCTTCTTACCGCTGACCCACACTATCTGGAAAATCCGGAATTCCTCAACATAATTGAGAACAAGATCTCTGAAGCACAAAATGGTGAGCTGGACAAAGAGATCACAAGGGAAGAGATCGAATGGTCAATTCGCAGCATGCCCTTGGACAAAGCCCCAGGGCCTGATGGCTTCTTAGCAAGCTTTTATAAAACCCATTGGGACATCATCAAAAAGGACTACATCAGAATGGCGAAAAACTTTTACACAAAATGCAAAATGGGCAGCAATATTAAATCCTCCCATTTAGCGCTAATCCCAAAAGAGCCCAATCCTCAAACATTTGATAGATTCAGGCCTATTTCATTGTGTAATGTTTCCTACAAAATCATCATTAAGATTTTGGCCAATAGGCTAAAAAAAATCTTCCTTCCCTCATCTCCGAGAACCAAGGAAGCTTTGTCCCCAAGAGGCATATAACAGATAATGTCATTCTTATTCAGGAGGCAATCCATAGCAGCTTAGCCAGAAATGAAAGGGGCATGATCATCAAGCTGGACATGGCGAACGCCTTTGATCGGGTAAACCATTCATTCCTACAGGCAGTTTTAAAAAAATTCGGTATCTCAGAGTTCTTCACCAGCAGGGTCATGGAATGTATCTCCTACAATTGGACAGCCCCCCTAATTAATGGCAGGCCTTGCAACGCCTTCAAAAGTTCAAGAGGCCTGAGGCAAGGATGCCCACTTTCACCCTTCCTCTATATCATCATGGCAGAAACGCTAAGCTTGCACCTGGAAAACAAGCGAAAGTTAAAGGAAATTATAGGAGTTGACATTGTTCGAGGAACCAAGGGGATCAATCACTCCCTTTTTGCAGATGACACCCTTTTAATTGGAGGGGCCTCAAGCCTCATGGCCAGGAGATTCAAGAACATTCTGGACCTCTTTCTCCAAGCTTCTGGGGGCAAATTAAACAACAAAAAGTGCATGGTCTACACCTGGAATGCCCCAAGATACATAGCCCAAAGAATCTCTATGATCATGGAAATCCCTGCTCAATCGAATTGGTCCCATTTTACGTACTTAGGGCTGCCCTTAGCTAAAGAAGCAATCAAAACCGAGGTTTGGGTAAAGCTAATTGAGAAATTGAGAGGGAAACTGCAGAGATGGGGGGTGTACTGGCTCAACCTGGCGGGCAGAACAATTCTTATCAAGGCCATTCTATCAGCCCTTCCTATCTATCAATTTGCCACTATTATCGCTCCAGCAAGCATCCATAAGCACATGGAGATGATTATCAGAAGTTTCCTGTGGAAGGGGGGAAAGCAAGATACAAAAAAGTTCAGCCTGGTAAAATGGGAAAAGGTCACTCTTCCCCTAGAAAAAGGAGGGCTCGGAATTAGAATACCAAGACTCGCAAATATGGCTATGGGCTTCAAGATAACATGGAGAATCCTCAATGAGAAAGGGTCCTGGTGGACAGAGGTCCTCAAGAGGAAATATCTGAACGGGATCAACAGCAATATCCTCTCTGAAACCATCACTGATAGACAATGCACTCCTGTTTGGAAGTTGATCAAAAAAACTCTTCCCCTTTTCAAACCTAGCATATCTAAAGTCCCAGACAACGGAAGACATATCAGCATATGGGAGGATAGAATAATGGGCATGGAAGCCAGGGAAACGTCCCCTAAATACAGGCCTCTTCAACAGTGGATGGCAGAGGCAAACCTCAAAACCCTCTTCGACATCTCCCTTTGGGATCAAAATTGCTGGGTTGGCTGGAGATCATTGTCCCTCCCCAACGGCATCTCGAACCTCTGGGACGACCTTAAGCTCTCACTCATAGGCTCAGCCCCAAAAAACAGATTGTCAGATGAAAAATTTGTTTGGGATCCCAATGGTGGCAGCTACACGGTGAAAGAAGGCTACAAAGCACTCCAAAACTCTACAACATCCAATAACTGGCATCTTTACAAAACAGCCTGGAGAACTGAAAGCCTGCCAAAGGTAAAGCTCTTCAACTGGACCCTGCTTCATGGTAAAATCCTAACAGCAGAAAATCTCAGGAAGAAGGGTATTCAAGGCCCCTCAATTTGCTGCATGTGCAGGGGGGCAGAGGAAAGAAGTGACCACCTGTTCATTGATTGTCCAGTAGCCAGATCTTGTTGGAAACTAATAACCAGCCCTTTAAATATTGGAGATCTCCCCAACCAGATCTCTCTCCTTCAGAAAGGTTGGGGGGAAATCTTCCCTTACGCCAATAAAAACATGAATCTAGCAAAAAGGATGTGGAACAGCATCCCCTCAAACCTCTGCTGGCAGATATGGATAGCCAGGAACAAGTGCATATTCAACAACAAGAAACCTAGCATCTCTAGCATTCTTGTTAAAACTACTGCTCTCATAACAGAAACCGTGGAAGCAAATGGAATCTCCCAGGCAGACTCGGAATTGACAGATGATAAGGTAAAAGAGTGGATGCGGAGATTCAATTATGAAACAAGAACAAAAAATAATGCAATCACAGGATTCGGACATTCGGACTGGAAATTGAGAGGGACCAGGGATGAAGTCATCAATTGGATCCAAAATCAAAAGAGATACACACTCCATTTCGATGGGGCTTCAAAAAATAATCCAGGCAGAGCTGGAGCTGGGGGAACTATCAGAGATCCACAGGGGAAAACCATTGTCACTTATGAGTGGGATCTATGCACCATGTCAAATAACAAGGCTGAGGCATACAGCCTCCTTCTGGGAACCTCTATCGCCAAGAATCTCGGCATCCAAAATCTCCTTGTTATGGGCGACTCAGCCATTATTATAGCAGCCATGAACTCTGGTAACGACTTTAAACAAATATCCCTAAATAGAATCAAAGGCAGGATCATGGATCAAATCAGGTGCTTCAACAAAGTGACATTCAAGCACATCTTAAGAGGCAACAATGTGGAAGCGGATGAGCAAGCAAATAACGCAGCAGGAAGACCCACGGGTCAGGTAAGGGAAAATGATAAATTTTATGGAAAGGATATTCCATAGGCATGCCCTCGTCCCCTCTCCCCAGGCTATTGGTCACCTCAGGCATCAATACCAATGTATCTGGCCCTTCCCCAACTTCCCTTCATCATCTCTAAGCCTCCTCGACTGCCCATCCAGGTACGACAGGACTGCATATCGCCCTCAGGGCCCGATGTATTCAGGCAGGCTCTGGAATCTCTCCCTGATCAGCGCAGCCATTTTCAGAAGGCGTGATCGAGCCCATACTGGTGGCAGGCACCTCGAGCGCTTTAAAATCACCTCAAACGATCTCTCCTCTATCAAAAACAGATCTTCTCCTTCTCGATCCAAGAACCAGCAGGTCACCTCCGCTTATATAAATGACAGGGTGAACCTCGGAATTTCTTCAGCTCGAGGCTATGCAAGACAGTTGCGTTGTGATCTCACCAAGCGCAGGCATTAGTTAGTGGGTTCTAACTCTCATCAGGACCACGAGCTTCGCCCCTCGTTTCAGGTAATCATTGGTCTCCTCTTGGTTTTTTCATCTATAGCAGACCTATTGTTCTGTTTTCATTGCAAAGGCCAGTGTATTCTTCTTACCCTCCAGTGCACTACACTCTTCCCTTCCCTGAACCGCACTCTCTGGAATTCTACCCATCTTTTGGTTCTTCCCCTTCTCCCCGCTCTCCTCCACTACCCTTATCCCTCAGATCCTCTCACTGATCCCAGCTCCATGGAGAACCAGGACCAGATAAATGCCCAGGATCCAGCCAACACGCCAATCAACAGGCTCTTCAGCAAAGAATGCACCATGTGTAGAACTCATACCATATTGATCAACAGTTTCATGAAGCATCTGAAGGACTACGAAACTGACAGTAGATCGAAGAGGAAGAAAATGGAGAAACAGAAGGAAGAGATTGAAAATCTCAAAGGAAGGTGCAGCCACCTTGAAGAAGCCATCGAACAGATCAAAGCACTCTCTCAGAGCTATCAGGCTGAAGCCTCCTTCAAGGCTAGTGCAAGGAGGGACCCCACGCCGGATGATTCGGTCACGCAAAATCTCCCTTAAAATTTCCCATGGTTTGCAAATTCTGTTGGCTAGGAGGCGCTTATGTAAGGCAATATAGCCAATCCCTCTTCAATTTCAGTCATCATAGAGGCAGAATCGAGGAAAATGGGTCTGCGCACCCAGTTTTGATCCTCTTTGCTCTAATCTCCGATTCCTATGTATCAGAACTTTGATTTTGGGTTTTATAATATGAAAGTAACCGATGTCGTTAAAAAAAAAAAAGAATTTGCATGTTCGTTAGCATGGATCAAATTCAACTTTCACTTTTCAGATATAAAATGAATAGCATGATTGGAAGTTACTTCATCAACAAAATGTGTGTTCCAATTATATGCAAGATCATGATCTTTGTTCCCTATCATCTCAAACTCATTGTAATTTATATATTTATTTTGATACAATGCATAAAGGATCTCCTGCTCATTCTCCCTAGAATTTGCAGGTGGATTTTGAACTTCTTCTCCATTAGATTCAGTTGGATCAACTGGAGGCAATGGATTGTGAGCAACATGCCATGGCTTGTATTGAAATTTTTCCCAATTATGCACTATAGCATCATCTTTTCGACCGATATCTCTATGGAGATCATGAAAGGCATTGTATAATACCAACTCAGACCAACCAAATTCTACAAAGTTGTCATCTTCTCAATCAGGAACTGAGTTAAATCAAGGAAACACATGTACAATAGCTTCATTCTTTCATCCTAACCATTTCTCCCCACGTCAACATTTATCATATGACCATGGTTTTGCAACATCTATCACCTTATCTATCCATGCAAGGTGCTCAATATGGGCAGGTCACTTGGTATATGCATCAATAAGGGAATTATCATTGTAGGCATCATATGTGTCAATTTGTACGTGTTTGAAAACTTTCTTACCAACATTTAGAACCATAAATTGACAACTACATTCAGAAAGAGGGACCTCTAGAAGCAAATTGACATGTTTCTTGTACATCTATATCCCTATCAACAACAGTTTCACACAACAAACTCCTGTATGCACGTGTCACTGATTCATTTGGATTTTGAATAAAAGAAACATGCATCAACATATCATGGAATGTTTCTGATCCTTTTTTAGATTTTGTTTCATATTTTGCTATGTAATTAATAACAACACACTTCGAAAGAATAGGTTGCAAATCTATATTATCCCTCCACATCATCAATGTCTCACGATTATGTGTATTCAATCTATCATCATTTCATCTTGGTTCATACTTATTTTCTCCATTCTCATCAACGTAAAGTTTGGAATCTTCACATAAATCCCTTGGTGCCTTATATCGACATACCAATATTCCTGCCTTCTTTCAGAGGCATGATATATCATTGCAATTGATGTGATGCTCAACACAATTAAGAAGTTCTTCATAATCAATCATAGGATCTTATAGAAATATTTGTTGTGTGTCCTTTAAGCAAGGATGATCACCAATACTGATTCAACCTAAATATTTCTTTGATTTTAATCACATGGATTCATTGCATGTACACATCCATTAAAATATTTTTTTGCAAGTCTAACTTGCACTGGATCATCCCAGTTCAATGTGTCCATGTTAGGAGCATTTTTTAACCATAGAAATCCATGCACATGTGGAGACCCACGATGTTTCCATTCATAGCAACACCAATAATCTGTAGCTTGATGAAAACGTTTGAAAATTTCATCTCAAAACATTGTATGCCTTGAGTGCATGTAATTTGCTACAATATGAGGATTATCAATTACATTTTGACGTCTCCATTTCTTTGCTTCCTGTGGATCTCTAGGACATGTGCCTGGCATTAATTGATGTAAATATAGCTATTGCATATCGGTTGCACTTAATGTAAAGAATATTATAGGACACCCAATATGTTGAACGAAGTCAGATAGCTCAGCACGGCACTTATTCCAATATGCATGTGTGCCTCTTAGTACAGTTCCAAATCGCATCAATCTTTCTTCAAGTCGTGAATCTGGAATATTTTACAAATTTTCTCGTAATTCCTCCATTGTTGTTGGTAGATCTATCATATTCTTCTTTACAAATACTACAAAGGAAGCTTGAGCACGATATCTCATGATGATATTGAGTAAAAAGCATCTAAATCATGGGTGTCTTCCAAACCTGATATCATGATATCGAAGAAGATGTTTTGCATACTCATGAATATGGACATGTCTTTCACGCGCTTACAACCAATGTGCTTCACCTTTTGGGAAAAATGATGGAAATGTCATATCGAATAATACCACAATGTTATACTGATTGATTGGAGATGAGATAGTGTCGAGCTAACTAAGCACTTCCTCTACATTAGGTTGTTCCTTTGCTTTAGGGTTATTTACCCAATATCAAATAATATCAATCTATCGTCAAGCATTTGGAATCTTTGATGCAAATGAAGATGTATGTAAGCCATCTAATGCATCATCAATCCCTGGAACCCCTTCCAACATTGCAAATTCAGTGGCATTATCTATTTCTGGCAAAGTAACAACATTAATCATATGTGATACATCTGTTGCAATTTCAGGTAATTCTCGAAGTGCATCATTATCAACTTGAACCCCACGATAATATGGATCATTCTCACTCTTATAGTATAATGCACGCAATACAATTTCTTTCCTCACAGTGAAATCATAACTTTATCCTTTTGCACCTTTTTTTCGCACAACAATTATCAAATCCAAGTCTTTAATATGTTGGGGTAACTTCATGGCAAGATTGGTAACCTCTTGGGGAAAATTAATGGTGTGTCCTCTATATTTGTATTGTCCACCTATTGAGTGCATAACCTGCAAAATTGGAATTGCATGTGTTATCAGCATCTCTTCAACTTGTGTGAGCTCTGCAAGAACTCTAGGTTGTTCTCCTAGATTCATATGATTATGGACTGAAAATCTATGATGACTTCCTTCTTTTTTACATCTCACACACATTTTACTTGTATTTGTCCTATGTACTTGAATTCCAGCATACGACTATTCACGCACATGAAATATTCGAAATTCAACCAATCGATCAATCCTGTCACGAAATCTTCGATGTGCAACATTCATATCAACAAGACTTTCAAGTTGATCTTGAGTTGGTTAGATATTGTTTTCTTTGTTGTTTACTTTTCCGTTTCCTCTATTCTTCATGATTTTAAGTCATTATTTACTCTGTATTTCTTTGTTCATTTCCTCTTTTTTGTGCATTTTCTTCTATTCTTTGTTGTGCCTTTCTTTGTCAATATGCTCTTTGACATTCTCTTTGACGTGCTCTTCTCTCTTCTGTTGTTCTACAATTGTCATTTCTAATGCGTTTCTTTGTTGACATGCTCTTGTTTGTTCATTTTTCTTTATCTTTTTTTTCATGTTTTTCAACTGTCATTTCTAATGCCTTTCTCTGTCAACATGCTCTTACTTGTTCATTTTTCTTTATTCTTTGGCCTTCTTGCTCTTCAACTGCCATTTCTAGGGATTTTGTTTATTGATTTAATCTTACTTGTTCATTTCCCTTTATCCTTTGTTCTTCATGCTCTTCAGCTGTCAATTCTCGTGCCTTTCTTTTTTGGTAAGTTCTTAAATATTCTCTTTGATACATTCTAAGATTTGCTCTTTGTTATTCACTTTTCTTCTTTCTTTGATCTTCTCTTTGTTCATCACTCATTTCTTCTGATTTTTTTGCCTCCATCTCATTATTATGGGAAGACATGGTTCTGTGAATTAATGTAACACAAAAAATAATTAGTTTTTGAGATCAGTGAAATCAATGCTCTACAATAATCAAATTACTTTTAAAATAGTACAAATCATCCATTTACGATGAAATCAATACATCTAGAGAAAACAATCTCAAAGAATTGGAAATCAACGACACACTGAAATCAATGCATTTAGTACTCTATCAAGTTCCAGACAATAAATTAACATCTACATTAAAATCAATGTATTTAGTGCAATCAATTACACCAAGAATTAAGATATACACTGAAATCAATACATTTATTACAATCAAATAAATCAAGAATTAATAGCTACGCTAAAATCAATGCATCTAAATCAAACAATTTAAAAAAATTAGAATTTAACATCTAGACTAAAATCATAACATTAATTTTAATACTATTAATATAATATAATATAAAATATAAATATTATATTAATAATTAATAATTAATATTAATATAACATTAATATCAAAATACTTAATATTAATATTATATAACATAATATAACTAACATTAAAATATTAATATTATATAATATTAACTTCTCAAGACACTTAATAAGTAAGAGCCTAGATCTCTATTTAAATATATTTGAGCAGACAAAGTAACATTTGCTCAACCTTTAAAAATGTAAAAGACTTCTAAATATATCATTTAGTTATGACGAATATTGAATTCCATGAAATTCCACTACGGCCTCAACTTGCTACTATGATTACGAAATTGATAAATTGGTAGTGTTGTTCATTCTAATATTATACATCCTCTAAAATTAATAAGGGAGGAATCAATCTTTTAATTCAGTGACTAGATTCACACGAGTGCATGATGTAGCGGTCGAGGCGGTTGGTTTGCACGCATCTTTGTCGAGTTCGATTCTTGTTGTGTTGTGCTTATGTTGCAGCGTATTCTATCTCATATGGTTGTAATATGATCGTTTCGATGTGACGGTTGTCACGATTCTGACACTTATATGTACAAAAACAAAAGGCCCATAATACTTCTAAAGAAAACTAGCCCCTCCCAAAAAAAACAAACCTCTTAACATTAATGCTATCAATAAATATTAAAATTAAAGCTAAATCCATGAAATTTATTAAAAAAATCTCTTAACTTTAATAGCCTTGAACTTTTGTCATGTTCACTTATTCACAGCTAAAAGGCAAAAGCTACACTTTTACATTAAAATATTAATATTAATAATATAATCATATTAATGAACTTCCATTTATAAGCATTTATTTATACCAAGGATCTTCCATATTAATGAACTTACAAAGGGTCTACCACAAAAATTCCCAAACAACGGAAAGAAATGCAATAAAAAATTCCAAAAGGAAAACTCCCAGAAAATGGAAAGAAATGTGATAAAAAAAATTCACAATAAATTCACTCCATCGCGGATAATGCTATAAAAATTTCCAAAATAAATGCAATTTTTTTTTATAGCATACCTTGTCCGTTTAGATTCAGAAAGAAATTTCAGCAAATGAGAGTAGTGAAATTGTATTGCAGCACACAGCAATGATAGAATATAATGTTCAGATATTTTGACAGATTGAGATTGAGTGATTCCAATTATATATACTTATATTGATTTTTATTTTAAATTATTAAAGAGCTGATATTTTTTTCCTAAGTATAAATATATTGAGTCGATATTACAAATGTTTACAAACTTTTTTATATTATATCTATACATATGCCTTATACTAGGTTGTAGAGCGCCTCTCGGTGCAATATGCCTTTTCCCTCCACTGAACTAGATAATCTGAATTGCATGCATGACTAGGACTATTATTAGTAAATTGAATAGTTATTTGAGAGACCAATGAGTTAACAATAGTTACAACTACTCAACTAAACTCCCACTGATTCTATTCATGCCTCGAGCTCAAATAATTGAATTTCACTAACTATAACTCCACTAGATTGCTAGATCTTAGGAATCAACTCATGCACAACTCTAATTCTTGCCCACAAACTCAAATTTACTGACTGAACTAAGTGACTTGGCCATGTCACTCCTGCTAACTGCAACTTAAGTCGTCATGTTGATGTGGATATTCGAATTTCTCCATTTGACTAATGCACAAGTCAAATGAAGCCTTTTCTTTCTCCAATTTAGCACTCCCTCTTAGCAAGAAAAAATATTTGAACAACCTCTATCTTGCTCATGTGGAATGTACTGTAACACAACTAACAAACCCTCTTATTGTTGTTGTTGCTACTGCAACAATTGCAACTAAGAAGCATCCAGAATACTGAATCAACTATGTCTATGAGCTACAACTGTCTCTTGAGTCTCTCACTACTACTAACCTTTGCACTATCCACTGGGAAAATTGTGTTGTTGTTATTTTTGCACTATGCCTCTTACACTGCTTTGTGCTTCTCAACATCTGACTGCAATTGTCGCTCAAGATCTGACTGCATCAATTGACATTGATCCTTCTGCGGCTGAACATTGTGGGCCCCTATAGCAAAGGTAATGATCCATGAGAAGAGTATACTGAAACTTTTTCTGCTCTCCTACGGACCATGCCCAAATCTTTGCAACTCTAGGACTAAGGCTCTAAATCGTCCCATCTCATTCGAGGAGGTATAGTTGCATGCATGGAAAAATATACCTTTAGCTTATAGATATTTTTAACTCAAATATTGTTTCCAGGAAAACTAGTGTCTTTTCGATCTACTAGTCCCACTAAGACATGTAGCGATCTTAGAAACAAACAATTCAAAGCACTTTAAGATTTCCTTTATGTATGATAGATAAGAGAATCAAAGAGGACCAACCTGTATCTTTCGCTTGGCTCCTTGCTTGTTTTCTCTCTCCCTTGATAGAGTTTGCCACTCCTCTCCTACTTGTCCAGCTTTAGAGAATACCTGTAGAGGCCATCAAAGCATCTCGATCTATGATATCATAAACAATGTAGAATCAGAAATACATTGACTATACAATTGCATCCACAAATAACAAGATTCACAAATACACGATTATATGGAGGAAAACTCAAAGAAATTTATTGATAGTAGAAATAGACAAGAGGATTACAACTCAGTTGTCTGATCCAACATCATCCTCCCAGCATCAAAGCCCTCTTCACCTCATGAAAAGCAAGGTCACCCAACAATACAATGTCTCTTCTCAAAGAGAAACCAACAGCACTTCCTTACAAATTACAAAATTCCAGCCTCTAGATCTCTCAGATGAGGGATCCATTTATAGCTATTTTCAGAGGGGTGAGTTAGCTCTGGGTTTTTGATTAGTGTCATTCCGTTGATAGTTCTTGGTTCCACTTGGAGATTTCATTCATCTCTTACTCATCCCTAGGCGAATTCAGAGAGGTAAGTGTCATATGAGAAGTTTATAGAAGATTCTTTGGGTTTCCACTTAGAAAACTGTCTCTTCCATTTGTTTACTCTCGCTCATTGCACCCCACAAAAGGCTCTTTCAGTATGCATCGCACCTGGCTAGTGTAGCAGCCAGTATGCATCGCACCTTGACCATGAAGCAGTCTGTATGGTCCAGTTTTGGCCAGTTCTGAGTGGTTTTTCAGGTGGAACTTCTGGGAAATGATGTAATCAGTTGACCATGATTCTTTAGGGTGTGAAACAACATTTTTAGGGGTTTAAAAGCCCTTGGTTTATTGACATATGTGATTGGAGTTGCAGTGCCCAAATATGTCTATAACAGTTGCCCCCTAAAGCATGAGGTTGTAAATCTTCTGATGTCAGGTGAAATGCTTTATCATGAGGATCTGAGATATTCGAACTGGAAGGTGACCTGTATAAAATACAATACAATACATCATCTTCATATTATTTTCATGATCTAGCTGAGGCGAGCATTCCCATGCTCAGCTTTATAAATTCATTTTCATGTACATAGAACAGATAATCGTCTACTATTGCAGACTGGTGATTCTTGTAGAGTCATCATCCCTTAGCTTCGATGATCATCTGTGTATGTTCTGTGTATATTTGATGTTTTTATTTTCCTGAATATATCGCAGCCCGGATGGATGAAACTAGATCTGGGGTCTTCAAAACTTGTTCAATCTTCGCCCGATGTACAAGTCGATCCATGTGAAAAGATGTTCTGAAGTCGAACATGGGAAGACATCGCCTGATTACCAGCCAATGATGTAAGCTGTTAACAGGTGCGAGAGGAATCACCGATAATGATAATGACCCTCAAGGTACTGCAGTACAATTCAAGTGGTGTGAATATATGATCTGATATCGAACACCACGCAAAATCTTTCGGTAGAAGGCCATTAATTTAAACCTGTCGCCGAAAGTGAGAAACTTGCCATTGAGGCATGCAAGCTTCAAAGTACTGAAAGGGTTGTTCCTAAGTCAACTTCTTGGATAATGAGCTGATGTCGACAAGAAATGACCCTTCGTAGGAGGGTCTTAATGTATCCCACATCTGCGACATGAAACGGTTCAACAAAATGATTTTCTAGAGGTGAAAACGATCTGATGATACAAGGTTCAAGAATGGTGGTCATGAAAATAGAGGGTGACGGTATTGCAGTGGATGAGGCATTAGCTGGGTGGTGAATTCTCTGAATGACTTCTCTTGAACATATTGGCAACACTGAGATGGATTGGTAGCATTAACCCCAAAAATGGATGGTATGGAGGACCAATGGTGACGTGACCAGTGAACAAAATAACCCAACCCGACTCAATCATGGTGATGGAGTGAAAGTGTCATGTTCAAGAGCGACCTGCTACCAATGAAGTTCTTCAAGTTTTCTTCCCTTTTTCCCCAGTCATTACTGACTAGTAACTCTTTATTTTTGTAAAGCTTGAGGAGGATAACATATGCTTGTTTTATAATTTTCCCTTTGGGCAAACCCATCACTACGTTTGGCGAGTCCAGCGACAGTGAAACTCGCTCTTGTCCAAATGGACAAGTTTTTCGTTATTATTTTAATGAGTGTAATGACAAAGATAACTCGGTCCTTTTCATCTTTAGAGAGTTTGAAAAGGGATGAAAAGGAAACTCCAGCAGTCCTTTTTCATAGAATAATCCCTTAAGTCCAAAAAAGTATAAAATAATACGAAAGGGATGACTTTTCGATCGCTTTAGCGAGCTGAAAAAGACAAGCGCTCAATCTTTTTGTGAGATGATCCCTCAGGTCCAAAAAGATTAAAATGTAGAGGAGGGATGACACTTCCAATCACTTTAATGAGCTGGAGAGACCAATTGCTGGACCATCTTTTCATATTTAGCGAGTCCGAAAAGAGTTTAAAGTAGACTCGTTATTTCCAAACACTTTAACGAGTTGGAATGCTCGACAATCTTTTCATATTTAACGAGTCTGAAAAGGGTTTAAAGGAAACTCGGTTTTTGAGGAACGAGTGATGTTTTCAGGTAGCAGCTAGTTCTAGGTAAGTTTGGAACTTCTCAAAACATGGCAGTGTGAAGATGGTGGCTAATAGAATCACTCGTCACAATTGTTCCTCAAAAGGGTAAACAATCAAGTGGAAGTGTATGAATGGCCAAAAGAAAGGAGATAATGGTATGAACACAGCCAAGGCTTAAAAGGCTGATAGCCTGGCAATCATAGAGGTCATTTACTGAAGGCTGGTTTATTTTTTAATGAGCTTGAACCTTGCGTTAACATATGCTCAGTGGCGAGTTTATTTATTAGCGAGATTGAACCTTGCGGAAACATTTCTCATTGAGATGAAACTGAAAGAGGTTTGCATGCCCCCAGCATGATGAAAAGGAGAGTCTCTTGTAAATATATGGAAGCTACTGAGGTTAGGTAGGACGGTTTCATCCACAGAATAGACAAAACACTTCCTTGGCTTCGTTTGTAGAATAGACAAAGGTGCATGCCCCCTAAGCTTCGTTGCATTCACGAGACTACTCATGGAAATTAGGTGGAAGGAATGAAGGTTCAAGAGATATCGATTTCGCTCCAAATCCATTGTATTTACAGTATTTGATAGAAAATAAAAAAATGAAGGATGATTAAGGTCACTAGAATAATCTTCGTTGTTATCTTGAAGATGGGAACGACAGGGGTAACCTTCCCTTGGTGCCTCTCCTATCATCATTGACTGAATGATTCCTTCGTCTGTAGAATGTATACGAGACTAAGGATCTGAAGAGGTGCCATATTCTAGAGACCTATCTATCCAAACACTCGATGAGTGTTGATTTGGTTTGCCGCCCAGGCCCAAAAAATTGATTGCTACAAAATTTCTATAGTGCTTGGGGTTAACACCTGGCGATGATCCATACTAACAAAATGTTCAGAAACCTTCTTAATCTTTGATGATGTAGAAGATACCATATGACAGGTTTCCACTGTGGCCACTTCCGCCAGATTACTCGGAGGCGGGAGGGCAAAAGTACCTATTAAGGCGGGGTCTTTTAGGAGACCTACTCCGACATTTTGAAGCAATTGAGAGCTACCATGGATCATTGGAATGCTTCCCGTAGCTTGTGAACTGTTGGGGAAAAAGGTTAGTTGGTCAATGGTTGTAATTCCACCTTGGAAGGGAAATGCAATCTTTCTAAAATATGTTGACACAAAAGCAACCATAGCATAAATCTAGGGCCTTCCCAATAGGATATTGTAATTAAGGTTTCCATCGATAACCTCGACTTCAATTTCTATTGTCTTGCCCCTCAGTTCAACTTGCAAGTTACTTAATATCCCATACGGCATGTATGTTCTTACATCGAATGCTTTTAATGTTGTTGATGATCATGACAAGGGTGGTGAGCCTAAAGTTTCCAATAACTCATTGACATAAGTAGATGCCTCCTCGTCAATGATTGTTCGATGAACAGTTTTTTTGAGGGCTTTTACCTCTATAAGGAAAGCAAGTTGGGCCGGTAACTGAGGTTCATATCCTTTGTGGTTAAAGGCCACAAGGTTGGAATTTGTTGGGTCAATCCCACCTATTGTTGATAATAAATCTTGCTTTTGGGAGGGGCAATTCTGCAGTACTTTAAGTGTCGACATAGTGGATGGAAATTGAGCCAGATCCTCTACTATATTATAATTCTGTGCTGCTCGAGCACAAGGACTAAATGTCGATTTATGTACTACTCCCTTTAGTGGCTTTATAGTTAGTTCAGGAATGATGGGTGGCACAACTTCTGACGAAGTTGTTGTCAAACTACTAGGTTTATCTGTAGCCTTATTGTTCGACATCTATGGATTCCCATAATCTTTATTCCTTGTCGATATCAAAGCATCATTTTGTTGCTTCGAGACGGATAACATAAGCACTTGGGATGGGGAAGCATGATCGATAGCAACCAGATTAGTTTCTGGGTTTGGAAACGGATCAGTCAATACTGCTGAGGTGCTTGAAGTTTTTAAAAATTTCTTGACCTCAGCTCGATGTGGACAATTTTTCGTATAATGGTCCTCATTACATATGAAACATGGTTGATTAGGTTTCTTTTGCCCAGTAGAGTTTTCAGAAGATTTATGAGGAGTCGAATCTTCCTGTTTCTTCTTTTTGTTTTTCCCTTTTTTCTTGCCCCTTGGTTGCTTTGGTTCTTTACCCTTGTCAAACGACACGGCATTAACCTCCAAGGCAAGAAGTTTTTCATTTTCTTTTTGACTAGAAACTGCAAGGGGTTTACTAGATGGAGCTTTTGCGGTTTGCGTACTTGAGGTACCAATCACGCCATCGTCGGCATGAGAGTCCTTGTTCAATTTCGGAGGGGGAGGAATGGAAAATTTTGGTCTAGGAGCGTCAAGAATTTTGTCATATAGCGTGCTGGACTGAGTATAGATCAAGTCCAAATATTGTGCACGAGCAATTACTTGGTCTTCAGTGACAACTCCTCCCTTTGCCACATATTTTGTAATAGAAGGTAATAATGACTTAATAAACCACTCAACTAGAAGCTGGTCAGGACCATACATTTTTACCATTCGACGATGACGTCGCCACTCATGAATATGATCAGATATGTGAGTGGTTGTTGTCTGTTTAAAGTTGGTAAAGAGTTTTGTTCCCATTTCGTACCTCATGGGTAACTGAAAGTGGGTTAAAAAGGTAGTGGCAAGGGTGCTGAAGTTATCAAATGAAGCTCTAGGCAATTCAATGTACCATTTCGTTGCCAGACCAGTTAGCGTTCACTGAAAAAGGTGAAGCCTAATCGAATCATCATTAAGGGTGTTAGATGAACACCACAAATGAAAAGTCATTACGTGATTCGATGGATCTTCACCTAGATTTCCATTGAATTTTGGAATATCAGAGGGAAGTTTATGAGGAATCGCTGGCCACCAATGGGCGTAATCAATTGGATCATTTGTCAGTTGGTTCATATCTGGTAATTCTAGAGTTGCTACAAAAGGCAACTGTTGATTCAGGTTTGGCGAAGCATACCCAGGATAAGATGGGATCGCCTAAGCAGTAGGTATTTGCATACTAGCCTAATGTATCTGATGTTGATAACTTTGATAAGGTTGATGGACATAACCAGTATAGAATGGTTGTTTATAACCGTTTTGAAAATATGGGTTGTCCATTACCTACAGAGCCTTGTTACTCAGGTCCTCGGTAAGCTTGCTGGAATTGTGGTTGTTGATATTGTACCAGCCATGGTTGTTGGACCATTTGTTGTTGCCCAATACTAGATGATTGACCAAGATGCGGAGTGATAACACCTGTTTGAGCCTGAGTCGTTCTAGTTATGGAAGCACTAATCTGAGATTGTGATTGAGTCGTAGAGACAAGAGGCTATTGTACTGCAACCTAGGGATTTGAGGTTGACATACAACAGGTTGTGCTTGTACTTGCAACACAGTCACAATAGCAGGTGTAGTGGTAACGTTTGAAAAAGATTGGGCTGGTTGCATTGAATATACAACCGTTGGTTGTTGAGGCGGTATTGGTACCAACCACTGGTTGTAATTCCAATTTGACCTTAATTTTATTGTGAGCTCTCACATGGTTGTTCTCCAGGGAGGAACAATGAAAAAGCATACTGCCCCCATATGGTGGCAATCTAGTGCTCAAAGGATAGATGGGTCTTTGAAGATTGGGCTGCCCAAATTGAAACTGGTATGCAAGATAAATTTGCTGAGCTTCAACAAAAGAAATGCCAGATAGGATCCCAGAGGAACCAATGGGAACAGACCATGTCGTCGAAACAGTCCCTGGGTGGAGTCCATCTAGTGATTGATAACTATTTGGGATAGATTGTATACTAGCAAACATTGTAGGAGTGGTAGCAGGAAGTTCTGCCGCGACTGTATCGGATGACATAGTCCTAGATGTTGACGGTTGTTTAGACATATTTAGTCTATCCAAAATATTTCGTAGCAATTCAACAGGAACTTGCGATGAAAGATTATTAAAAGAACTAACTTCAGGAATAGAAGGATATATGTGGATCCTAGCTCCAAAATGCAATGGAGTACTGGAGGGAAGATCCTCTACAACTTATTCTATAGCAATCAGTCCAGGTGGAAGAGGTAGACCGTCAAGTCTGTAAAATATTTCCGGAGCCGAAGAATGTATAGCTTCTGTAGTGACAGATACTGGAGGGGTAACACCTTTTGAATTTTGGAACTCAACTTCCAGATGTTCAGGTAAGTGAACTTCAGTTTCTGGAACAACCCTAGATGGAGTTGTTTCAGGTATAGAAGTGTCTACCATTACACTAGGATCAGTTCTAATGTCCTCCTGTAACTGCAAAACTTCTTCTGTAAAGGCAGATGTACCAGAAATGATTGGAGTAATTGTAGTCTCTGATGATGTTGAAACACAAGTTTCAAATAAACTAGGAGAGGTGGACTCAGTTAAACGAGATTGTTTTTCCCATAATGGTTTCGTTTCCAGAGTCAAAGACGGTTGACTCGCTAGCCTCCATGAACAACTAGGTTTTGATGGACTTTCTTCCATGATTGTGGATTACTTGATCAACTCAAAATTAAAAAGGGGAAAATGTTATTCCGAATTAAATAAATTTTATGACGCTTCGACACAACTTTGCTTTTTCAATTTTTAAGAGTCGAGAAAAAGATAAAGATGACTCTAGTCGCCTTCGATTTTTAATGAGCCTGAAGTGACAAGTGCTCAGATGGACCTTTTCTTTTAAGGAGTTGAAAAGGAACAAAAGTCACTACTCTGGAAATCTAGACAGAGGGATTACCAAACAAATCGCAAAACTGCAAAATACACCTTGATGGTAAATTAAAGAGAAATTACCAAGGACTTATGTACGGCAGCCAATCTTCCCGAATGTTGTGTTCAGTGCATTACGATCGATAGGGCGGCAGACACGACTTTCTATGGATAAAGGATATCAGCCTATTGTGGTCTCCCAATATATACTCGACGGTACGGGGAGCACAAGTCCATACTAGCACTTGTCATATCAAAGAGGAGGAATCACTCAACCTTCGATGAAAATGATAGTTACCAGGTTTTACGACACCGGAATACGTCTCTAGCCTAGACCTCTAGATGTGTTGAGTTAGGTTCCAAAGCGTTGTTATATCCATTGAAATTTATTTAGAGTTGATCTTTTCTAGAAGTTTGTCTTTCAAGGTCCACCACGTGATGTAGATTAAAATTCCTAAATATGCAATCTAAAATGATAAACAGTCGTTTGTTTTCTTTTAGCAATGAAAATCCTAGCTACTAAGGAAAGAAGTTTACGATTCTTTCGACAGAGAGTAGAGAGCACACACTAAATGCACTTTTCCTAAATCATTTTCCGCATGAAGTCTAAATGCAAATGCGCATGCATGTATTTGTTTTTCGTTTCCTTAATGTGAGAATGCCAAAAAGGAAAGCTAAGTACAGATTTGAACTATTTTCTTCAAAGCGACACTTCAACGATTTCTTTTCAAAATGAAAGGAAGACTAAAACGACATTTTTCGATTTTGAATAGAAAACTACTTTTGAAACTTTAAATATTAACAATTCAAATCAAATACAATGGCAAAATTACAATCGACTATCTAGAAGAGGAATACTTTACGACACTCTTCTTTTGACTCAAAATGACAGTTACGACACTTCTTTACATCACAAACGACAATTCGATTAAGCTACTTTTGACAAAGAAGGATTGCAAATGATAGACAAACACATAAAAACATTTACAAATCCCTATCAATGAAGGCTGAATAATGTGAAGGAAGGAGGCTTCAACAATGATATACTCATCATAAGCAACAAAACGACTGAAAAGAGCTGAAAACAAGGAGTAAAAACCAAATTCCAAAGACATAAACAGTATCATTCAATCATCGAACCTGTCCTTAAGGGAAACAGGGATGCATCTCACCTGCAACACACGGGAGGTGCGATGCATACAGGCTGCTAGTTACAGACAGTGCGATGGGCCAGGGAACGAAACTGAGTTTGGTTTTTGCTCAAAATTTGCAGCTAAGTTCAGTGATTTAGGCTTAGCTATGATATATAGTAAAAACAAAGTACATGAGTATGATCTTATGAGGTTATTGAGCTACCACAAGGTCGCTTAGGATGTTTGCAAGTCAGATGTTCAGTTCATAAACCAACCCAGAGATTGACTGAAGCAGCATTGATCTACTTTGCACTTGCATAGCAAAAGCAGTTCGAAGGCTAGCTGGCTTAACTTCAAGCTCCGTCTGTAGTTTATAAAGCAAACAACAATAACAAACAAACAAACTATTCGCTCCCCAGCGAAGTCGCCATTTTGTTTCCGAGAAAACTAGTGTCTTTTCGATCTACTAGTCCCACTAAAATGGGTAGCTATCTTAGAAACAAACAATTCAAAGAACTTTGAGATTTCCTTTATGTATGATAGATAAGAGAGAAGCAAAGAGGACCAACCTGTATCTTCCGCTTGGCTCCTTGCTTGTTTCCTCTCTCCCTTGATAGAGCTTGCCACTTCTCTCCTACTTGTCCCGCTTTAGAGAATACCTGTAGAGGCAAAGCAACAAAACACCATCAAAGCATCTTGATATATGATATCATAAACAATGCAGAATCAGAAATACATTGACCATACAATTGTATCCACAAATAAAAAGATTCACAAATACACGATTATATGGAGGAAAACTCAAATAACTTTATTGATAGTAGAAATAGAAGATAGGATTACAACCCAGCTGTCTGATCCAGCATCATCCTCCCAACATCAAAGCCCTCTTCACCTCATGAAAAGGAAGATCACCAAACAATACAATGTCTCTTCTCAAAGAGAAACCAATAGCACTTCCTTACAAATTACAAAATTCTAGCCTCTAGATCTCTCATATGAGGGATCCATTTATAAATATTTGCAGAGGGGTGAGTCAGCTCTGGGTTTTTTATTACTGTCATTCCACTGATAGTTCTTGGTTCCACTTGGAGATTTCATTGATCTCTTACTCATCCCTGGGCGAATTCGGAGAGGTAAGTGTCATATGAGAAGTTTCTAGAAGATTCTCTAGGTTTCCAGTTAGCAAACTTTCTCTTCCATTTGTCTACTCTCGCTCATCGCACCCCACAGAAGGCTCTTTTAGTATGCCTCGCACCTAGCTAGTGTAGCAGCAAGTATGCATCACACGTTGACCATGGAGCAGTCTGTATGGTCTAGTTTTGGCCAGTTCTGAGTGGTTTTTCAGGTGGAACTTATGGGAAATGATGTAATTAGTTGACCATGATTCTTTAGGGTGTGAAACAACACTTTTAGGGGTTTAAGAGCCCTTGGTTTATCGACATATGTGATTGGGGTTGTAGTGCCCAAATATTTCTATAACAAATAACAAAAATTTTTACTCATCCAGTAGCAATATGTTGCAGGTAAGATTTCCCCTTACTGAACTCCACATCATATCCATGGTCTTCAAGTACAGCTACATAAACTAATTTTTTCTTCAAACTAGGCACATACGTTACATTCTTTAGGTGAATATGAGAGTCTGACTCCCTCTTAAAAATGACGAGACCATTCCCTTTGGTACTATACCTCTCATCATCTCCAAGTTCTATGTGTAATGGTAGGTCCTTCTCCCCCAAGTTGTTGAAGAAATCCTTATTTCTTGTCATATGATATGAAGAACCAAAGTCTAGGTATCACTCACACCCTCTTATTGTGATTTCCATCCAAGAAATGATGGTGAAATCCAAATCAAATTGTGATGTGAGAGCATTTCCTCTTGTTGTTGCTACATGATCCTTACTGGATTTCTTATTTGGACACTTAGTTGCACAGTGTCCATACTCATGGCAGTAAAAGCATTTAACTTTACTAAGATATTTCTTCTTTCCATAGTTCTAGCTAGATTATGCCTCACCTAGGGCCTTCTTGCATTTGTTATTCTTTCATTTGCCAACTAGAGCACAACCTTCTTCCTCATGAGATCTGGATGAGACTCCATCTCTAGTGTTTCTTGTAATCTCCTCCTACACCAAGTCAGACCAAAGTCTCTCCCAATTTATGAGCCTGTCTCTTCCATTAACTGAATCTTGATAATTGTGCCAAGACTTCAGAAAACCAAGGAGTGCTAAGCTCACAAGCTCAGATGGTGGCACAATCTCTCCTATTCCTCCAAGTTCATCTCTGACCTGAGTGAATCTAGATAGATATTGAACAGTTGTTTCATTTTTCTGAATTCAAATGTTCCTAAGCTTATCTTTCAATGCTAGTTTCCTAACATCAATGTTGCTTTCGAATAGGTATGTGAGAGTTTTCCACATTGAAAAAGCAGTCTCCTTTCCATGAAAATTTGAAACCACATGGTCTCTGATTCCCTATAGGATAATCCTCCTGGCTTTCATGGTATCCTTCTTCCACTAAGCCATTTGTTGTGCATCTAATGCTACTGGTTTTGGAATATCAGTTTGTGTGTACCCCAATACTCCATTGTCATCCAGAAAAACTTCCATTTTGTCTTTCCAAGCTATGAAATTTAAAGTGCCCTCCAATGCATACTCAAGTTTCAATCTATAAAAATGCATTGTTCCTGCACTAAATAAAATTCCTACACCACAAATATGTTATTCATAATTTCTCTAAGAGAAGAAGATCATGAACCTGGTTTCTATGTAGATTTCAATAGATCTGATACCATGTAGACATAACTCAAAATTTGCAGCAACTAATGAAATCAAACTTAAATCAATAGATTCTTCTACTAAATTTTGCATAATGAAACTGACAATAGAAACACATGCAATCATTCAATCACAATGAACATGTTTTTACCGGGGAACCCAATTGGGAAAAAACCCCTCCTATGTTTGTATTATATCATATGAGACAAGGATCAATTATAATGACTGATTCAATCCTTGAAGCTCAATCTACACTGCAATAGTGATCCCCTCTTGAGTTTTTTATGGCCAATACTTAGCCAAAATAGGCCTCTTGCTTCCTCCTATTTCCTTGTGCAATTCAGCTCGTAAAGAATAGGAAGAGCTCCTATTTCCTTGCTCAATCCCAAGAGAATGAGCTCACCTACTACATTAAAATTTTGTACACTCACTAGTATACAATTATGTATTTTCCCTCCACTCAACTAGGCAATTCGAATGGCATGCGTGACTAGGAATATTCTTAGTAAATTGACTAGTTAGAGATTGGTGAGTTAGCAACAGTTACAACTATTCAATTGAACTCCTAATAACTCTATTCATGACTAGATATCAGATAACTCAGTTTCACTAATAATAACTCCACTAGGTTGTGTTGAAAATGCAGCAAGAAAATATCAGTTTGACTTTGCCTTGGTCAAACTAGAAAAAATTCGAATTTCTATTTCAGCAGAAATATTGGAGGTAGTTAACTGAGGTGACATGGCACTTGTCACTCAATTAACTTAGTTAATTCAAGTTGGGGAAACTTGAGTTCAGTTGAGTATAATTGTTTCTAATTTGTAGCAATCTATTTCGATTAATTTGAGCTATTGTCAAATAAACTAGTTCTAACTGCCAGAAGAACTAGTGGAGGTTAAGTTGTGGAAGTGGAACTTCAACCACACTCAGTTATCAACCGGTTAACTGATCATTCCTCCCTTTTTCATGCATAGAATTCAAGTTACCTAGTTGAGATGGAGATTCCAAGGCAGTGTACTATCAGTTGTACCATGTTCCCATGTGTACAGGTGGTGCATGCAGTCAGATGAAGGACCTAGAGGAATTGAACAATTCAATAGTGGGAAATTCCTAAATAATAGGGGTTGATTTCCTGGAGGAACAGTGCAAGGAAATAGGAGATCATAGGGCTTTAAAATTTTCTAAGTGTTAGCCAAAGTCAGTTAGTCAAGCATGGGGATAAATTATGCACTTGCAGGGTGTGCTCGAGCTTGAGCAAGCATATGTATTTCATCTCTATTCTATGATTAATGCAATACATATAGAAAGGAGTTTTTAGAAGTTGATTTCCCCTAGATAAATATTTGTGCATGTGTGATGTTTCCTTTTGCATGTCTATGCTTTTTTTCTAGATGGTGAATTAACTTGCATAGATCAGTAGAGTAGCTTCAAGTCTTGTGATTTAGTAAATTTCATGAGAACTTTTTGAATCTACACATTAATTTCTACATGGTATCAAAGCATGATTCACTGTAGAGCGGATATTTTGAAGTTGTTATTGCAGGAGGATCGGATTTGCAGGGTCAATTCTTCATAGCTAGAAGGATGGATTTCTATGGACTGATGCTTGAGTATTCCCTTGAGGAGAAATCCCTCTTGCGAACAAGAGTGATCTACCTAGATCCTTGACGGAAACTAGAAACAATCAAGACAATTGAACTAACCCTTTACCTAAGTTGAACTCATTTGAATTATAAGAATTAAATCTAATGGAAAAGCCTCTTACCTATTTCAAGAAATTCTCAATGAAGATCCCTTGTTGTGATTCAATGCAGTTCCTCAATGCTTGATAAGACCTTCAAACATTGACCATAAAATGATCAAAATCACACGCAATATAATAATACAAACAACTTAACCTAATGATCAAGGGGAATTGAAATTGCCTTAATAAACATACCCAATTCGAACAATGTGATTAATCTGAAAGACTGATATCTAAATTATAAACCATTCATCATTCCAATAAGATAAATCAATGGTAAAAAGTGTTCATTTGTATTAATCAAAGATTAAGAGGAGTTGTACAACATTCACCTTGATGCTTTTAGGTCCCTCCCAAATTCCTTCAATCTCCTCCTTAGATGACAAGCTTTCCAATCTCAAACTAACAACATAAGTTTATCTTCTTTAAGTTCTGAACCTCTCAACCCCTATACCTCTAGTCATTTTATAAGCTAACAGGAAGAAGCTTCAGATCCAAAAGAGGAGGATGAGACTCCTTAATTGAGGGATTAGGTTTCCATGAGAAAAGGGACTAAGATGCATCATCTGAGGGTTATGGTTCAAATAGTCATCACCTGGAAGCTCTTAGTTGGGAAATATTCGACCAACTATGTTTCTAGAATGTACTTTTTATTTTTACTTTCTTGAATTCGCCTCTGCAGTTTTATACTGGCAGACAGAGTGCAGCTCTACACCGTTCTCAAAGTCAATTCCAGTGAATGCGCGGGAAACTCTAGAAAAATCAACTCAGGTGGAACTTAACAAGGTGTGACATCTATTTTCCCCAAATTCCTCATCTACGTCAAGTTATTTTGGGTTGTTTGACTTTAGAAGGAGTTGATTCAAACATGTTCATGGATGGTAAAAAGACCCATAAATTGATCAAGTGTCATGGCGACAAATTGACATGTAAAAGATTGCCCCCTAAAGTGTGAAGTCTGTAAAATAAGTTTGAAAGGTTTAAGTTCTTTATCATTCCAAGGGTCGGATTAGAGGCAATGGTCATAAACCTGTAGGGAAAATTCAAGGATTACAACAAAAATATGTATCAAAAATCATCTTTGAGTTAGGCATTCCAATACTAAGAGAAAAGCGAACTCAATGAAAAAGCATGGAAAAACCAAAATCATATAGATAGTAGGCACATCATGGGCACAACCATATTTTATAAATAGGTCTACATAATCATGAACATAATATCTCCTCGCAACCTAGATTGATAAAACTAGATCCAGGGTCTTGATCTCCATCTCTCAATCCACAGTACGAATCTAACCATGCGAGTGAACGTTTCAAAGTCGAACATGGCAGAAACTACTTGATTATCGGTCAATGACGCGAACCGTTAACAAGCGTGAGAGAAACCAACAATAATGAAAATGGTTCTCAAGGTACTTCCAGTACAATCTATGAAGTGTGTGTTGTATCTCTGACATGATAATGGTCAGCTATCATGCCAGGGCATGTAAAATAATTGTTGTGGGGGTTTTGTTTTAATTTGGAAGACCAATCTAGGAAACAGATTTAAACCAGTGAGGCCTAACCCTTTAAATAACATTAATATCAAAACAGAGGACTGCTATTGAAATTCACACAATGATATAGCTTGCATAGTGGTGAAAAGAAATAGAATGATGATATGATTATCACAGTCTTTGAATTGAAGATTAAATAATCATAAGAAAACCTTTAAACTATGTTCAAAAGATTTAACGAAATATGCTTAAGCCTACAAAAGATGCTTATGATTTATTGATTTAGAGGGAATTAAATAAATAGATAGTCAATATAATTCATTCTCTTTATAGATGATCATTTCTGAAGCTTATAGGAATAAAATGAAACTCAATTACTCCTACCTAGTTATCGCTGTAAATCATAAGAATATGAAGAAAAACACTATGAATATAACTGGAAAAACTTACAGGAAAAAAACGAAATTGTATGACTAAGAATTCAAAATCCTTTTCTTTGTGTTAATGATTCAGAAAAGTCAAGTACATTCAATGCTTAGAAATTCTTCTTTCGTGAAAGAGAGTTATTTATACAATTTGAGAACTGAGAAAATATATTAAACTAATTTTTACAAAAATAGATAATTACAAGATCAAGAATATTAACTGCTAGCTGATCTGGCGCTATTTTGGTGTTGAGTTGTTTGGTGGTTGTTGCTGAAAAATTTGAAATATGTTGAACTTGTGATGACTGTTCCTGTAAAGGTTGAATGTTGTTTGATCATCCTCTAGTCCAGTAAATTAGTTAATACTTCCCAACGCTTCTTATCTGGGATAGATATTTTGGTTACCCTTCTATAAATTTCATCCATCTCTATATACTTCATGAAAGTGGATTTTACTGGAAATATATGCCTAATCTCATCTAAAATGAAGAAGGTGTCCCTGAGTGCATTTAGCACCACTCTTGATGTTGTTACACCTCTTATATTTGACATTGAAGCTGAATTGGTGCCTACCTTTGTAAGCTCTCAGACATAATCCTCAATAGGCATTAATTTGTCATTAATTACAAGCATGGAGGGAAAACCCTTGCTGGTCGAGGGTTCAATCCTACTGAAAAATCGTTGAACTATTGTATTGACATTGTTGCACTTTTCTTCTAACTGAAGGATGAGGTGCTTCTTGGTGATGGTCTTCTTTACTTCCAAAATAGATAGTGTGTTGTCATTTATCCCTAACTCTTCAAGCTCATAGATGTCTTTAGAGATGAGGAATTTGATTATATCATAAGCAATTTCTAGCATGTCCTCAAGTTGTTTAGAAATAGTCTCCACAACTTCTTGAGCTTTCTCTAAGAGGTCCTTTTGATCAAACACTATCCTGATATAAGGCCAGATATCCTTAATTGCTTCAGTGATTTCTTCCCACAAAATTTCTCTTGCCAAACCCAATTTGTTTCCAATGTAAGATTATTTAAGCTCCCTGTGCAATGCCTCAATCTGAGCTTTTTCTCTCTGCAACTTAGCTGCATGTGAAGTGTCTACAACTGTTTTCATATGTCGTAACTCCTTGAGTTCATTCTACAACTTCATGATTTCTCTTGTCTTAATAGACAAGTTCTGAATAGCTTCAGCAAGTTGTTCAGCGTCTTCTGTTGTACCTGTAGTTGATGTTGTGGCTGAAGTTGAAACCCTGGTTACATGGATTGCTGCAAGGGGTACTATATCCATTGGAGTTTGAGCTCCTTTGACAACTTCCTCTTTATCCTTGACTAGTTTCTCCATCTGCTCTTCCATTTTTTTTATCTGTAGGTTTTGTTCTATGATGAGCTTCATCATGTAAGACTTATGAGTTTCTATTTCTTCAATTTCTTTACCCATTGGGTCCTCAGAAGCTGGAAATTTGAGTTGTTTCCTTAATGTTGCAACTTTAACATTTTTCTTTTTAATGAGTTCTTCTGTAGCATTTATGTTGGAGGGATCATATCCCATCTTTAGCACCAGATTTTCCAAAGATTAGATCTTGGTGTCCTTCGCCAATGAGGAGAATTTCTCCAACTTAATTTGTGACTGTGTGTTGGCCAAGGTAACCTGCATTTTTTATAAACTCGTGGCAGTGTTAGTCAAGGTGGAAGAAATCATCTACCCAGTTTGTTTATGCAACTCAATTTGATCAATTAGATGCCCATCCTACACATTAAATTCAAAAGAAGCCTGCTTCTGATAGTGTGCAGCAGTTCTAGGCTATGGAATTTGGGCTTACAAGAAAACCATCTACATTTTACCCTTCTCAGAGTCAAAGACTGAAAGAAGTCTGACCTGAGAGCTGGAGGAATGTTTCCAGAACTGTGTGTAGGTGTTTAGCTTCAACTCTTCATTCCTCCTTTTAATCTCACTGAAGACATGAAAAATGTCTTCCTCCTTATCCTTCTGATGTTTCCACTAGTTTGAATTACCTGTTGTTCCTGAGAAGTAGTGGAATGAGTTGGTGACTGTGTAGATTGTCCACCAGACTGTGTATAAACCATGGTCGCTCCAAGTCCATCCAAAGTTGTCTTCTGAGGTTCATTTGTTGCATCAACAATCATAGAGATCCTAGGTCTCTTTTTCCTATGCACAATCCTAAAGCCCTCGCTTGATGCTTTAGTTGTAGGGGATGATTGTTCTTCCCTTGCTCTTTTAGCTATCTTTTCCTGTGCAAGTGGAGTTCGCACATTTGAAGTGGAAACTGCCTGCTCTTCAACCTCTTGGAGGGTGTTCTCTGTCCATTCCAATTGGTTTTTATATTGCTCTATTTCAGATCTGGTTGTGAGATGATATGTGATAAACATGTTCTCCACCTTAAGTTTACAAATCACTCCCATTGGGTTATAAGACCAAGTGAAACTAAGACCAAACTTCATCTCCTTTAATAACTTGTCTACTTCCTCTCCTGCTGCCCTAGTATTACAGATGAATGGACCAACTTGGGCTTTCAACTTGAATTGTGATTTCTTCTTTGCAGCCACAAAGTGCACTTCATCTGCATTTAACCTCTGCCTAATGTATTCATGTGCAAAGATTATGGTAGGGAGGTACTTGGGATGTTTGTAGGGTGGAAGCTCACAACCATAGACTCTGATTTCTGTATCGTTTTGGTAACAATACCAATCCCCTGTTATATCTTGATCAACCAACTGTAATACTTTGACAATCTCCTCACTGATTCTTGGTACTAGAGTGTTGTTCATAAGACTGATAGCTAGATGAATAAACAATTCTATGAATTGTTTATATGTAAACTCTTCCTTCCCCTTCATTCCCATTGAAGTCCAAAATATCATTGATTTCTGATTTCCTTCCTCATCTAGCTTCTGTAAAGTAAATGGGAATTTGTCTCCCTGAAATATATATGAAAAGGTATACAAGTACTACAGCATACTTGAATACTTCTTCAGTATTAAACTTGACAAATTGCTCATGTATTGCTTCAGCTAGGAAATGGATGAAATCATAAATAATAGTGGGTTTGGAATCAGCAGAAAAGATGGACAAGGAAACAAGGACGGCTTCATTTACATATTGATCATAGTTATAACCAAGCAGATAGGACAAAATAGTGGTGATTTTCTTGGTTCTATCAGGGAACATGGATGGGTCATAAGGATGGTTTCTTTTAGGTAGAGGACTATCAATAGCTAGAAAAAGTTCAAGATTCTGGGATCTTTTAGTAAAGTCTAGTTTTTGATAGGATTCTATTAGGTTTTCATGGGAAAAAGGATGGGTTGGTGTAGTAGCAGGGACCTGCAACATTTTTTCAAGGGAGTCAGAATGGATTAAGTAGAGGATTTCTCCTATGGGTGAAATGATTGCACTCTGGCTGGGATCATAAGGTTCATGGAATTTCCTCACAAATTCAGGTTCTCTGTGTATCTGAGGGAAATATACTGAGGAAGTTGGGAGTGCCAGAGTCTTATTTCATCTGTCTCATCAATTTGTTAATCTTACATCCAGCAGTAAATTTCATATAAATCAAATTGAGAAGAGGTCTCAATGATTTTACAATCTTTTTCGACCAGGGGGTGTGATGGAAGTCAACCTATGGATGAATAAGAGGATTTGGGACTTCTGCAATTTATTTTCCCTTAGGATGCATTTTTTCAAATAAAATGCACACTAAAAGTGATGGAAATGGGTCTGAAACAGAGCAATCACAGTAAAAACAGTATAACTGAAAAAAGAGGCTAATGGACCTGGATGTCGACTTTCTTCTGATCTGGACAAATAATTGCTTAATTGTCGGACCGTGGTCAAGTTGTAAGGAGGAAAACTATTAGTGATCAATTTGGTTACAAAAATGTACTGTGTAACTGTTTTCATGGATAAACAGGGTTTATCATGGGAAAAACGAAGTGGGGTTGTTCAATGAACGGTAAAATTTTCATTAATTATCCAACGGATTAATTAACGGGTGTTTGGGCCATAAATATTGCGGGAGTGAAATTGAATGGATAACAGATAGGCGACAGTTGATTAGATGATAGAAGTGAAATGGAGCATGACGTGGAGCAACAGTAAACGGTTACTTGTAAACCGCATTCGGGGGTAACTTGAGGCGATAAGTGTTGTCGGGATTTTAAGTCCCTAAACACTAAAAGGAAGGAAAGATGTTTCGAGATGGAAATTTCCGAAACTGCACATTTCGAACCCCCACCCCGATAAAGTTCGGACAGCGGATAAGGGCCGAGAATGGATATGGGCCATCAGATGTCGGGAGAGCATGCAAGATGAAAGATAAGATGAGAGGGATTTAACACATAAGGCGGAAGTGCTAGTGGGGTCACAGCTTTAAGGAAGATGTGACAATTGCGGCTTATGGTGAATGAATGCGTGGATGAATGTGGGATATTTACAAAGTAACATTACTGTTTTAAAATTTGTGGTTAATTAAAACACATCTTTGAAATCATAGCTTATCCAATGTTACAACTTAGGATAAAATCCTTTCATGCTCCAATTATTCCTCATATGTCTTCCTACCCTTTTAATTTCTAATATTTCTTTTATTCATCTGAGTGCATTTAGCCTAGCAACTCAATATTTCCTTTTAATGACTAATCTACCTCTATCCCTTATTTCCTCCATTGTCTCAAATTAAACTGTTGGGCCAATTTTATTTGCTACCTATTGACAAAAATTTAAGTGGTGTCGATATTTTAAGCCCCGAAACACTAAAAGGAAGGAAACGTGGTTCAAGACGGTGGTGTCCGAAACTGCCCATTTCGGAACTCCCCCCCCCCCACCGATAAAGTCCAGATGACAGATAAGGGCCGAGAATCGATATGGGCTCTCGGATGTCGGGAGAGCATGCGAGATGAAAGATAAGGTGAGAGGGATTTAACACATAAGGCGGAAGTGATTGTGGGGTCACATCTTTAAGGCGAATGTGATAATTGCAGGTTATGTGAATGAATGGGTGGATGAATGTGGGATAATTACAAAGTAACATTGGTGTTTTAAAATTTGTGGTTAATTAAAACACATCTTCGAAAGCATAACTTATCCAATGGTACAACTTAGGATAAAAGCCTTTCATGCTCCAATTATTCCTCATATATCTACCTACCCTTTACATTTCTAATATTTTCTTTTATTCATCTGAGTGCATTTAGGCTAGAAACTCAATATTTCCTTTTAATGACTAATCTACCTCTATCCCTTGTTTCCTCCATTGGCTCAAATTAAACTGTTGAGCCAATTTTCTTTGCTACCTATTGACAAAAATTTAAATCAGATCCAATTGTGATTAAACTGTACAATTGGATAAGATGAACTAGGTGTGGCATTTAAACAGTATACACACAACCTTTATTTGCAAAAATAAATTGACTAAGAGTAGTGGCATTTGGATTTGCAACACTTTCAGAGTTTATTGTTTTTTTGCTTTTCTTTCTAACCTAACATTTTATTTTTGCCTCCATTCTTTAGGGCATCTATTCTAACATTTTATTTGATATGGACTTATTCATAAAATATCCCTAACATTTTTTAATTCAATATTCTTTTGTCCATATCCTAACTTGACATTTTTTGAAATATATTTTAATTTTTTGACTAATTGATACTAACTTACCAAAACCAAAATAAGTTACAACATCGACTCCAACTGGGGATTGCTTTCTCTTGTAGAATACAAAGAAGCTACAAATCCATGTGCCTTCTCCTCGGGCTATGGAGTCTTTGCTGTTAAAATCACACTGACAGCTTGAAAAGTAAAATAAACCAGAGTTTTTACAATGATAGTAATGAAACCTACTTCAACTTCTCAGTATTGAATGCAATGTTTGAGAAACCTTCCATTAACAGGGTAAGTGGAATACAGTCCCTCAATATTTTGAAGCACAAAAGTGTTGTTTCCCTTTACTTCAGCTATAGCTAAAGGTCCAAACCACAAGTTATCAAACTTGTCATGTTTTCCTTTATCTTCTCTTCTTGAATCCCATCTTAAAACTAGATCACCCTCCTTGAATTTCCTCTCCCTGGCTCTTATGTCAAACGGGTTCTTCATCTTATTCTAATACTTTTTCAATTTATATTAAACTTCATCTATGTTTTCATTTAATTCAATAATCTGATTTATTCTTCTTGAAAAATCATCTGGTTCATCAGTTGAATCTTGTAGGAATTTTAAAGCAAGGAAGGCCAAGTTGGTAGGGAAGATTGCATCTTTCCCATAAACTAGCTAAAAAGGAGACTTTCTAGTAAACCTCTTTGGAGTAATCATGTTTACCCAGACTACATAAATTAGATGGGAATCCCAGCTCTTTTTATGATGTGCTAAAGTATATTTGATCACCTTTACCAAACATTTATTTGAAGATTTTGCAAGACCATTACCTTGAGGGTAATAAGGAGTTGAATGATGTAGCAGAATCTGATATTTTTGGCAAAATTCAATCATTTTAACACTGGAAAATGTTGTTGCATCATCAATAACAATTTGTGTTGGGAAACCAAACCTACATAAGATAATTTCTTCAATGAATTTAATTACTACTGAATCAATAGCATTTCTTAATGGAATTGCTTCCACCCATTTGGTAAAGTATTTTTTTGTCATGAGAATCCATCTATGTTGATTGCTTGAAGTAGGATGAATTTCTCCAATAAAATCTAGTCCCCATTGGAGAAAAGGTGTTGAGACTATTGTTGGGATTAGTGGATGAGCTACTAGATTTTGGTTACCAACAAACATCTGACAAGGGACACAACTTCTGACCTTTGCTCCTACTTGTAAGAACAATGTGGGTCAATAGAATCCTACCCTCAATATTTTATATGATGTTGCTCTCCAAGAATAATGTCCTCCACAAAATCCTGTGTGAAATTGATCAATAATTCCTTCAGTTTCTGATTCTGTCAAACATAATAACATGATATTTAGTGGGTCCTTCCAGTAAAGATTTGCATTTATGATATAGTATTTGATTGCCTTCAATTTGAGAGCTTTGCATTGAATTTTGGAAAATGGTGCTGGACACTCAAAATGAATTAAGAAATTTACAATATCTTGATACCAATTTGAAGAAAGAAATTTCTCATCAATATGTAGAGATATGGTATGATCTGAAGGTAAAGGTTCTTGTGGATTCTTTTCTTCAGGATAATCAGGAGGTTCTTCTGGATTCTCTTCATTCAAATTTTGGGAAGGTTCTTATGGATTCTCCCCTTCTGCCAGAACAAAAGGTTCTTGTGGATTCTTCTTATCTGAACTCTGAGAAGGTTCTTGTGGATTCTCCCCTTGTATTACCAAAACAGATTTGATGCCAAGCACTTTACATTTTGATCCAGCAAGAAGCTTAGCTAATCATTGACCCTTGACTAGCTTGGTAGTTTTGATAATTATATCAAACTACAGTATTTGAGTGATCCATCCACCTCTCTTCCCATCAGTGTCAGGTTTGGTTAAAACGATTTTCAGGCCAAGATGTAACTCCTCAAATGTAATCGTATTATTCATTCAGGTTTTTCATTATTATATACAATAGGGAGTGACTGTTCAGTTCATCTCCTAATGACTCTTCATTTCTTTTATATAGTTGTTCACCTAATCCCTATGATTAGGTGTCAAAATACCCCCCCCCCCCCTTAATCTGAAGGGATGTTGGTGAGTCCAAGCATCGTTCTAAATTTTTCAAGCTTTTATCTTCCAAGTGCTTTGGTCAACATGTCTATAATTTGCTCATTTGTGGAACAATGGTGAAGATGGATTGTTTTGGCCTCAACATGATGTCAAATCAGATGATATTTTGTATCGATGTGCTTCGTTCGATCATGGAACTTTGGGTTCTTGGCCAACTTGATTGCCGAGGTGTTGTCAACCATGAGTGGAGTCAATTGTACTTGTTTTACCTGCAAATATTCCAGAATTTTCCTGAGCCACACACTTTCTTTTGTTGCCTCAACTACTGCCACATATTCTGCCTCTGTTTTGGAATCTAATGGAATCGATTTTTTGCATGATATCTAGGAGACAGCTCCTGATCCAAGACTCATAACATAACCTGAAGTAGATACCCCAGTTTCTTTGTCTCCATCGAAGTCTGAGTCAGAGTATCTAATTAAGCTGAAGTCGCCCAACTGTGTATACTTGATTCCAAAGTCTTCAGCTCCCTTAAATTACTTTAGAACTCTTTTTGTAGCAGACCAATGTCCCTCACAAGGCTTTTGCATAAACTTGGTGAAATGTCTAGTCTCGTAGTAGTTAGGTAGTTGAGACTTCCTGCAAGACGTCTCTACTTTGTTGCATCTTCAAAATCTTTTCCTTCAATGGATGTGAGCTTTAAGTTTTATTCCATTGGAGTAGTCAGAGGTTTGCATTCAGTCATGCCAAACCTATTCAACAGATCTCCAATGTACTTCTTTTGAGAAAGGAATATGGACTTCATATGTTGAGTTACTTCAATAACAAGATAGTAATGAACATAGCCCAAATCAGTCGTTTCAAAACCTTTCCTCAATTCCTTCTTTATGGATGCAATGTAGCTCTCATTGTTCCTTGTCATCAAAAGATCATCTACATATACCACAAGATATACAATTTCTTTTCCATCCTACTTGACAAACAAATTTGCATCATCAAGATCACAATGTTTGAAATTGAGTTTCAAAAGATGCTCAGTTAGCTTTTCATACCAAGCTCGCGGTGCTTGTTTCAGGCCATACAAGGATTTCACAAGTTTTCATACTTTATGTTCATGTCCTTTTACAATAAATCCTTCAGGCTAGGACATAAAAACATTCTCTTTTAGATCTCCATTCAAGAAAGTAGTTTTTACTTCCATTTGATGGACTTTTTTTTATGCAGGAAAGTGTTCCCTCTGTGGATAGAGGCAACCCCTCTAGCCCTAGAGTGGGTCTAGTCACAAACAATGACATATCAACAATAGCTTTCCTTAAACAGTCAAAGTTGGAGGCCTACCTCAACCGGTGGTCGATGGAGTTCCGTTGCACTGCTCTAGCTTTCGCTTCCTTCTCCTCAACGAGTGATCAACCTGAAACAATGCAAAGGAAATAAAACAAAGCACGTAACCGGAAAACAACAATGACCTATTTACTCACAAAGTCAAGAAGTCATGAGCTATCAAGTAAAATACATACAAGACATAGGAAAACATCATTGATTGCATTAATAATGAAATAAGAGCAAGCTTACAAATGGAGTCTTGACGTCACAAGCCTTCTCAGAGGGATCGAGCAAGCATGTTCTTCAAGCATTCACTCTTTGAAGATGGATCTCCCAACCCACAAAGGTCTCTCACTCACAACTTTTGCATAAAATCAAGGGCACTTCACAACCTTCCCCAAGCTCTCAACACTCTCACACTTATCACACTCACACTAGCTATCTATCAAAAGCACTAACAGCACTACTCAATCCAAGAATTTACCAACTACCAACTAGCTGATCATATCAAAGGTGAGTGTTTAAATAGGAGAAGGAGTTTCCATGAAAGGTGGAAGAGAGAGCTTATCACCAAGGAAGGTAGCACAATTGACGGAACTGCCACACCAGGGAAGGAAGGGTGACACAACCTATGCCAACAACCAGGTCTGGAGTCATCCAGAAGGCCGACTGTTGGAACAAATTCGCCCAATCTGGACCATCGTGGGTACATAACTGAACTTCAGCGCTGACATCGCGAGTGAGCAACGCAGATAGTCGGATCATCGCCGAAGATAATAAGCATCCTCGCGTTGGAGCATGAAATCGGATCGTCGCGAGAATCAGATGTACTTTCGCACTGACAGTGCGCTGAACTATTTAGGAGCGCGTTTATTAAGTCCATAGTCGCGATGAGGCAGATAAATTAGGAAAAGTGGGTCAATTGGCCGCATAAGAGAGCGTTTGTTCAACATGAGCATGTTTGACTTGGACACATGACATAGTAGATGGACTGGGAGTGAAGGCAGTGACAAAACTCTAGGGGGGGTCCTTTTTCGTACATTTTTGTCTCTCGAGCCCAAAAAGTATAAAATGATACTCGAAAGAACCGCTTGACCATTACAATCAAGGAGTACTTTTCGTGATTAGTGATCTCGACCCGAAAAAGTAGAAAAGCGATCGAAGATACGTCGTTTCGTAACCAATATCGAACCTGAAACGACAAAAGTCTGGAAATCTTTTCATGTTTATAAGGTCAGAAAAGAGCTCAAAGTGGACCACCTTTCTAATTTCGTTTAACGAGTTAAAAAGGAAAACTTGACAATCTTTTCGTCTTAAACGGTCGGAAAAGAGCTAAAAGCATACCTCTATTTTTATTCTCTTTAACGAGTCAAAAAGGGAAAAATACTCGGCAATATTTTCATATTTTACGAGTCAGAAAAGATCTTAAAGGTGACTCATCCTAGAGGAACGAGTGGTATAAATGGTAGAAACTAGTTTCGGCGATGGTGGAACTGCTCAAAACATGTAATGGTCAAGAGGCTGGCTAATAAAACCACTCATCGCTACGGTTCCTCAAGAAAGGATAAACAATCAAGTGAAAGCATATGATCGGCCAAAGAGATGGTGGCAATGGAATGAAACAACCAAGGCTCATCTAGCAAAATTTAGCAGATAAAAACGGCAATCGCGAGGTGTAAATCGGGTATGGGTTCATTTTTACACAAGCTTGAACCATGGAGAACTCTGCTTGGATTCGATTTCATGTTTACACAAGCTTGAAATGAAAAACTATGCTTGTTATGAGTTCACATGCCCCTAGCATAATGACGCAAATCGAGGTACATGCCCCCCAAGCTTCATTGCATTCAACGAGGTGGATGGAATGAAGGTTCACTTTCGAGATCTTGGAAAGACTCGACTTGGATTTTACGAGATCTTAGTCAAAGACTCAATTTGGAAAGGGAGTTGTTTCATTTTTTTAATGAGGTTGACACAGTAAAAGAACTACCCTCAGAACCTTTGTTTCATTTTTTAACGAGCTCGATGCAAGATCGGGAACTGTGCTCAAGACTCCTTGTTTTATTTTTTAACAAGGTCCACACAAGATAAGAACTATCCTTGAAACCCTTGTTTCATTTTTTAACGAGCTTGGTGCAAGATCGGGAACTGTGCTCGAGACTCCTTGTTTCATTTTTTAACGAGGTCAACACAAGATAAGAACTATCCTCGAGACACTCGGTTTCATTGGCCGTATGAGAACATGGCTCCCAAGAGGTCTTCGAGGGATGGAAGGGATGCATTCTGGGAGGAATACATATCATGAGGCACTAATGAAAGATCATATTCCAATGCCCCCAATACATGATGTACAAGAACATTTGCATGATCATCATCAGAGGCGAAGACAAAACGGGTAGCCACATAATTGACCTCTGACAAGGAAGGTACTACATGTGAGCAAGAACCGATAGGGGATGACAGTTGCGCAGGAGGCACTAGAGGACTAAAGAATGATAATTGATCTATGGTCACCATTCTTCCATCGTGTGGAAAACAGACCACACGGAAAAGTGAAGAGATAAGGGCCCCCATGGCATAAACATAGTCACGGCCAAGGAGAATACTGAACTCTAAAGCACCTTGGACAACCAAGACGTCTATATAGATAGTTTTGCCTCCCAAAGTAACAGGGAACTTTTGAAGGATCCCTAACGGTTAACTGGTTCCTCTGTAAAATGCTAACAAATTCTGTGCGACTGACACAAGCTATGGGGAGCCCAAAGCTTGCCAAGTAGCAGAAGGCATAAGACTGACAGATGCACCCTCATCCAAGACAGTGCTAGGTATTGCCTTATCATAGGCATGTACTGTAATCTGGAAAGGCACATGGGATGGAAGGCGGAACGTAGTCAAATGACTCCAGTCGAAAGAAATGATCGAACTACTTGGTGGGGGTATCATATGATTGCCCCCATGCTCTACAGGAACCGAAGAAGGACCCTCTTAACCAACGGGGATAGGAGGGTCATTTTTGGACTCAGGAGAATCTGGCGAGACGAGAATAACATGAGCAGTGTGATCATGACGCCCTTCAAAAACAGAGTAATCAACAGGTGGTGAACCCAAGTCGACACTCTCTCCGACCAATGGTTGGTCTGGAATAGGCTTAGCATAGCCAGGTTCGGAAAGAGGAGGACGGAAAAGAGAAGAATCTAAGTCAATCTCTTTGTCAACGGGAAGAGGGTCTGAAGAGAGCCTCTGATAACCAATGGGAAGTTGGGGTGAAGAAGCTGTAAGACTTTCCAAAACGATGGAAGCTTTATCCATGAGCGAACAAAGGTGAAGGGGATGGTTGCCTTCACATAGCCTACAGGGGAATCAAATCTTCCCTTTCTTCTTACCGTTGCCAGTTGATAGGGTAGCATCGCCATGAGCTTCAGAGGACGATGAGGGATGAGCCAGATCACAAGACCATACTTATAAGATCCTAGGAATGCCAAGACAATCACGAAGAAGATGGTCACCCTTGCACAATTTACAAGGAAACTTAACCTTCCGCGGAGGAGCAGAAGGTGTTTCGACCTGAGATGTACTCGGAATAGTAGCTGCACAGGTGGCCTTACGTTTATCGGAATTCTTCTTCTTCATCATCTTCTTCTTCTTCATCTTAGTCTCCTGGTTACTAGATGTGAAACTTTCACCAGGCGAAGGAGGAGAGGAGGAGGAAGAAACAGGGGAAGAAGGTGTAGGCTCAACCTTGGAATCATCGTGTTGTGGTTCAGATGAAGAAGATGGTGGAACAGGAGTCATGATGCTCGAGACCACCGAGGTCGAAAACAACCATATGGGAAAACCAATAGTTAACCCAGGCAAAGACAATGTTGCCATATATGGAGCACCGACATTTCCAATTGAAGGAAACGAACCAGGATTTACATCTGGGGGAAAACCTTGGCCAGTAGACTCGGGGAATGTTGTCATCGAGAACGAGCCTGATAAACACTCTTATCACAACTAAGAACCCAAAATTTTACTAGGAATATTTCGTGGGCAATAAATTTTATGACGCAGGAACAAAATTTGACCTTTTCATGTTTCAAGAGTCGAGAAAAGGATGAAAAGGTGACTCTATCTCTTTTGAGGTTTAATGAGCTTGAAAGGACAAGTGCTCAGATGGACCTTTTCTTTTAAGGAGTCCAAAAAGGAACGAAAGTGACTACTCTGGAGAACCAGGCAAAAGGTTTACCAAACAACCCGTAAAACTGCATATACACCTTCGTAGTCATATGAAAACCAAGGACTTTCTGTACGGCAATCAATCTTCCTGAATGTTGTGTTCGGTGCGTTATGATTTGCAAGGCAGCAGACACGGCTTCCTAAGGATATAGGACAACAACCTAGTGGGGTCTCCCAATATATACTCGACGGTACATGGGAGCACAATTCCATACTAGACCGCTATTGAGTCACAGAAGGAGGAATCACCCAACCTTGAGTGAGAACAATAGTGATTAGGTTTAACGACGCCAAAGCACATCTCTAGCCTAGACCTCTAAATAATGAGTGTGATGTTCCAATGCGTTGTTAGATTTATTCAGTTCGTTTTAAGGTTGATCTTGAATTATGTTTCAATTTTCAGGCCCTACCGTATGTATTCAACAAATCCTAGGATGCAACTAGAATGAGTAAAGCATCTTCCATTTCAATGAACACCTACCTACAGAAGGGTAGAGAGATCATTCCCAAACCAAGAAAACCAAGACAAATGAATGCAAACACTAAGAACCACAATGCATCAATACACTAATCTCACAATGCATCGATACTACTAATGAAAGATGTAAAATTCGGTTTCCAATTTCTCAAACATGAAAATTCGTAATGCAAATGTACTTTCACTTTCGTATGCTAAATGAATGCAAAATTTTGATTTCTTTTTTCTTTTTTTTTAACTCAATGAAATAAACAAGAAATTGTGAAAGAACCGGTTGATCCAAACAATTGTGATCTATGTTCGGTAGCGAAAAGAAATCGAATCAATACCAAAGACTAGTTCAATAATTGTCACTAAAAATCAACCAGAAACAAAGAAAGAGGAAGGCTCAATCAAAGTAATAAGAGGCTGTAAATGAATCTTGAGCAAACCAGCAACCGAGACAATTCGTTCAAGGAACTTGAAATAATGAACTAGGTCACACGGGCAAAAATTCAAAATTCATTCAACCAATCCAAAGAACGAGTGCCTTGACTGTAAACAGCGAAAAACAAATGAATGAGCAAGAAAAAAACAACAAGGGATCAAGAGGACTAGAAAAATCAGGGGGAAGAACTAAGAAAATCAATCCTACAGGTATCATCGTGGGTGGAACACTAGCAACTTGTGCTAAAAAAGAGCTAGTTGTAGCAACAGAGCGTTGTCAGCACATGATTACACGCCTTTCTCGCGATGATCCAATTTCCAGGATCGTCGCGACTGTGTGGTGTTATTCCGCGATGCACATGATTTTACAAAAGGGTGATCGCGTTGTCAGCGCGACTGTTAAACTAAAATCCGCGATGATACGAAAAACAATGGCAAACAAGCCAAAAACTCCCAAACCAAAACTAGCCAACCTAACATATAATAGAGGGACGTCCCAGATCAACCCAGGTGACCCAAAAAACTGCTAATTAATCCCCAAAAGCACAGAGAGACCAAATCTACAATCAAAACAAGAGCAAAGAGAAAAACATAGGATAGAATCCCCAGCGGAGTTGCCAATTTGTGATGCAGGAAAGTGTTCCCTCTGCGGAAAGAGGAAACCCCTCTAGCCCTAAAGTGGGTCTAGTCACAAACAAGAACAGATCAAGAATAGCTTTCCTTAAATAGTCAAAGTTGGAGGCCTACCTCAACCGGTGGTCGATGGAGTCCGTTGCGTTGCTCCAACTTTCGCTTCCTTCTCCTCAACAAGTGATCAACCTGAAACAATGCAAAGGAAATACAACAAAGCACGTAACCAGAAAACAACAATGATCTATTTACTCACAAAGTCAAGAAGTCATGAGCTATCAAGTACATTACATACAAGACATAGGAAAACATCATTGATTGCATTAATAATGAAATAAGAGCAAGCTTACAACCGGAGTCTTGACGTCACAAGCCTTCTCAGAGGGATCGAGCCAGCATGTTCTTCAAGCATTCACTCTTTGAAGATAGATCTCCCAACACACAAAGGTCTCTCTCTCACTCACAACTTTTTCATAAAATCAAAGGCACTTCACAACCTTCCCCGAGCTCTCAACACTCTCACACTTATCACACTCACACCAGCTATCTATCAAAAGCACTAACAGCACTGCTCAATCCAAGAATTTACCAACTACCAACTTGTTGATCATATAAAAGGTGAGTGTTTAAATAGAAGAAGGAGTCTCCATGAAAGGTGGAAGAGAGAGCTTATCACCAAGGAAGGTAGCACAATTCACGGAACTACCACACCAGGGAAGGAAGGGCAACACAACCTATGCCAAAAACTAGGTCTGGAGTCATCCAGAAGGCCGCCTGTTGGAACAAATTCGCCCAATCTGGATCATCGCAGGTACATAACTGAACTTCAGTGCTGACATCGCGAGTGAGCAATGCAGATAGTCAGATCATCACCGAAGATAATAAGCATCCTCGTGCTGGAGCATGAAATAGGACCATCACGAGAATCAGATGTACTTCCACGATGACAGCGTGGCTGGACTGTTTAGGAGCACCTTTCAGCGCGTTTATTAAGTCCATAGTCACAATGAGGTAGATAAATTAGGAAAAGTGGGTCAATTAGCAGCATAAGAGAGCGTTTGTTCAACATGAGCATGTTTGACTTGGACACATGACACAGTAGATGGACTGGGAGTGAAGGTAGTGACAAATTATTGTGTAAGACTTTCCAACCATTCTGAGCTTCTAGGGCAAAGAGTGTCCGGATGGTAGCCCATTTTGTTGTGGGGGCAAAAGTCGCCTCATAATCAACCCCTTCTTTCTGTGCAAAACATTTTGCCACAAGCGTGGCTTTGTGCTTATCAAGTGAGCCATAAGATTTATACTTGTTCTTGTAGACCCACTTGTAGCCAATTGGTTTGGTTCCCAATGGAGGATCAACCAGCTTCCAAGTGCCATTCTTTATCAAGGTATCATACTCCTTTCGCATTGCTTCTTTCCATTCATCATGAGAAGCAGCTTCTTTGAAGGAAGTTGGTTCAAAATTTGTAGACAAATTCAATTCACAATCATAATACACATCCATATCAACAGGTGAATCAGAGTCATCTACATCACCTCCATTTTGTTGGGTTGAATTTCTAGTTCCTGTCTTTCCAACCTCATCAAGATGAACACTTTCAAGTGTCTTTGTCAGCCACTTTTAGGGACCTTTCTGAGATGCTCTAAGCTGCTCCATTGATTAATTTGGGATTGAATCAATATTGAGTCTCCCAATTCTATCAATCACATCACTCAACGTATCATCCATCGTTTGAGTTTCATGAAAGGGAGAGAGTGCTTCAGAAGAAGATTCCACAGGTTGATCTAGTATAGAAATCCCCCCTTCAAGATGTGGAATTTGATTATCAAATTCTTGAAATGATTTTGTATTTTTGAGTCTATCCAAGTGATCAAGTTGCCGCTCAACAACATTGTCAGTTTTGGATGATTCAAGAAAGATTACATCTCTATATATAATAAAATTTTTATTGATTTCATCATAGAGATGGTATGCTTTGGAGGTGTTTGAATACCCCAGGAAGATACACTTACGACTTCTTGCACAAAGTTTGTTTCTATGTACCTTTCGTATCAATGCATAACATGTGGAACCAAAGACCCTAAGATGATTTACCGAAGGAATGTCCCCATACCACATTTCATAAGGAGTCTTGTTTCTAATAGCATTAGATGGACATCTATTCTTTACATATACAGTGCATAGAACTGCATCAACCCAAAACATCATTTTTATATTTTTGAAAAACATCATGGAGCGCACCATATTTAAGATTTTCATATTCATTCTTTCAGCTACTCCGTTCTGTTGGGGATTATAAGGCACAATTGTTTGATTTTTGATCCCATATTGGCGAAGATAGTTTTCAAATTCATTTGAAGTGTATTCTTTTCCATTATCAGTGTGAATAGAGCCAATATGAGATTGTGCATCATTTTCAATCCATTTATGAAAGTTCTTAAATGTTTGAAAAGCATCATATTTGTTCTTCAATAAATAAACCCAACACATTCTGGTGTAGTCATCAATAAATGTCATCATACATTTATTTCCATTTGCAGAAGGAATAAGCATTGGACCACATAATTTTGAATGAATGAGTTCAAGTTTTCTATGTGCTCTGGAATGTGAATCATGAAACAGACTGTTTGCTATGCTTTCCTAGAATGCAAGCATCACATTGCTTAAGTTTCCTAGGAATTGTAGGCAAACCAATAACACCATTTTTCTTCAACAAGCAAAGGTTGTCATAGGTCAAGTGTCCAAATCTAGCATGCCATAATAAACTTGATGGAAATGTACCTTCTTCATAATGAGAATTGTATGAGAAATTTTGTGCGCGAGTAGAGGTACCCTGTAGCTTGAGAAGCCTTTCTTCTTCTATCCCCGTCATGACAAGTGAGTTGTCTGATGCTTTTCTCACCTCAAGCTTGCCATCAAACATATGAATGGAGTGTCCTTGCTGGTGGATGTGGACCAAGGACAACAAGTTTCTCCTAGTTTGTGGGAGATATAAAACATGATGCAGAAGAAAGTGTAGATAACCAGGAAATTTAAGCCTGATTGTACCAAGCCCTGATGGCTTGAGTTTTGATTTGTCTGCAAAGTATACTGCTCCATCAACATTGTCAGCAAATTCTTCAAAAAAATCTCTTCTAAAATTCATGTGGCAATTTGCTCATAAATAAGGAACCAATCATTTTTCCAAGAAGCAAGTGAAGCATTAAATAAGTCTTCATTTACTCCAATATTACAGTGTGCCACAACATAGTGAGCGGATTTAGGTGCTTTACCTTTCTCTTTATCATTAGTCTTACCTTTGGGTTGGTTTCTTTCTTGCTCAATTCTATCCCAAGGAAACTTGCATGTGGATGCATCATGTGATCCATCTCTTTTGCAGCGTATACAGTGCAAATCCGACTTTTCTCCTTGAGAGTGTCTGCCCCCATGCCTCTGAAATATCTTCCTCTTCCTCTTCGACCACCTCTTCCTCTTGAAGAATCTTGAGCAAGATTCTTCTCTCTATGTGCAAGGCACACAACCTCTTCAAAATATTGTGGAGTTGTCTTCTTCCCAAAAGCTTTCTCTCTTTCAACAATTTTTTTCACAAGGGAGTCAAGGTAATATATTTGAGGTTTCCATTTGCTTGCAATGACTCGATAATTTTAGTAAGTGGGATAAAATGCCTTGAGAAAATATATCATAGGAATGTTCAGTTCAACATTAGTGACTTTGATATCATGCATAATAGATTTTACTTCTCATCCAAGAGCAAGAGGATAATCATTTAGTAATTCAAGGGTGAACAATTTAATCATGATTTGAACAACTTCAAGTGCAGAGTGTGAGTCATAGATTTCCTTCAGTTTTTGTAAGGCTTCGAAAGCCTTTTAAAATGGTGAAATATGGCAACTCACCTCTTCATTTACTGATGCTGCAATCAATGCATAACCCTTGTTTTTCTTATTTTCCCAAATGGTTGATTCCTTGTCTGAGGTAGGTTGTTCTGGCTCTTTGTCTCTGTCTCCAACACACACTCCTTTCCACTGCTCATTACAAATGAGAGTGTGTTTGACTTTCCGTGACCATTCAGGATAGTTCTCCTTCCCTGTGAGAACCACTCCCACAATAGATATCAATGAATGCATTTCAAAAATGTGTACTGTGTAATTCGACTGCTAGTTAACTTTGTAACCAATCAGCTGCACTTAAATCTAGTTCTGTACGTGGATTTTCCCTTGAGAGTGTCGCTTATCTGACCAATCACTGTGGGTCCCTCATTGACTTCTCCTTTTATCAAGCGCTTCAATCCATGCCATTGATCTCACTTCTCTAAATCCAATAGATATCGCGTCATCCGCTCATGGAACCAAAAGAAATTAGAACTCCAGTTCATAACCTTATCGCGTCCATTTCCGACATTAACCTATGCGCACTTTTGGAAGAAATATGTGCCCGATCAATCAACCAACGAACAGTCTTGATGGTTGGAACTCAACGAGGTTTTAATCTCGTTGTATAAAACCTTATCACGTCTAAAAAATAAATTAACTCACATGCATCTTCTGACGTGATCACCGTCAGATCTGACCCAACTAATTGAACGACTATCACATCACCCACTCGCCAACTAGCTTGGTCGATATCCAACCTTGATCAATCCCACTTGATCCAACGACTATCACGTAATCTCGGATGAAATATTGCACGATGCATAACAAGTCGAGAGCGTGCAAGAAAAGTGGTTTTCTCATGCTGCGTGTCACCCTCTAAGGTTAATCGCATGAAATTTTGGAATTCCACTTACAGCCTTTAGGGCGTGCGAGATACCGCTTACACTTATCAATACCACCCACGTGCTTAATTCATATAAAGGCGCTTAAGAAAAGGTTTAGTGCTTAAGCTCAGTATTTAGTGCCAAACACTAATTGACTATGATTTATAAATAAAATGTATGAACAGAGAAAAATACGTGATAACCAGCCGAATGTTTGCAACAGTTTCTAGAGAGGGGAAGTAGTGGCGAGAGAGGGGAAACCCTGTAGAACGGTTATCAAATTCTTGAGAGAGGCACACTTGTGGTCAGTTCTGCAAAATAAACAAAACATAGGCAGAAGGGAGTTACAAAGCAGAGAGGGAAGCCAAAAATGGCGTTGTCTCTGATACCATGTCAGACTAGGATGTAACTCCTCAAATGTAATCATATTATTCATTCATGTTGTTCATTATTATATACAATAGGGAGTGACTATTCAGTTCATCTCCCGATGACTCTTCATTTCATTTACACAATTGTTCACCCAATCCCTATGATGAGGTGCCAACAACAATCTTGAGAGCATTTCTAGGAACATAAGCAGTAATAGATGAATGTAGGATATACATCCTGAATGATTTTAGGGCTTGTATTACGGCATAGGCTTGCTTTTCAATTATATCATACTTAGCATCTCTCATAACCTTACTGAAAAGGCTATATGTTGGTCATGGGAATCTTCATTCTTTTGTAATAAAACAGCAGCAAGGTTTTTTTCAGAGGTAAAGGAAAAGATATTGAATGGTTTGGTATAATCAGGGATGGCAAAGATTGGAGCTTCAGAGATAGCCTTCTTGATTTGGTCAAGTGCATACCTAGAAGAGACATTCCATTTAACTTCATGATCCTTTCGGAGCATATCAGTTATGTCTTTCACAATTTCAGCAAAATTTGGAATGAACCTTCTTAAAAAATTAATCTTTGTCATGCGGAAAGAGTTATTTTTGCGGACAAACCTAACCTCCCTAGGAGTCTAAGACTCTCTAGTGACAAACAAACCAAACAAGAGCAATCCTTCTCTAAACACACATTATTCTATGAGAGATCAAGTGTTTTCCGATCTTACCTTGGGTCCAACGCTTGTTGTAGCAGTCCAGCCTTGCTGATCCAGATGAGCTCCTCCTTCACTTTAAGACCTGCATACACTAACAAAGCAAACGATTACATAACACCTGAATATTCATCATAAAACAAAGCATATTCATCACATAGACCAAGGAGTACATGAAATAATTCATTAACAACAAATCATTGAGAAGAATGGACTTATTTGTATTAAGGAAACAAAAAAGGAACCATTACAACCTGAGCCTTGGTGTTGTGCAAGCTCCTCCCAGGGTCCAACAAGAGATTTCCTTCTACTTTGACAAGCTCACCCACTCCCAATATGGCAACAAGGAAGGATAGTGATCTCTCCTCACAAGTCAACAATGGAAGTCCTAATTCCAGCAGCATTTACCCTTTAGAATGTTCAGCTTTCAACCTCCCCCTCCTTTGGCCCAATGCCTGTATTTATAGTATTCTAGAGGAGGTTATTCAGTTCCAACATCAATGGGATACTCCCTCTTTTGGATGGGGTAGCTCCTCTCTTGATGGGATAAGCTCCTCTATCATAGGGATGCATGAACCATCTGGAGGCGCTCAATACACGTCAAAAACTCTTCTAGAAGGCTCTAGAAGTGACCACAAGTAACTTTTTAGAGATGAAACTCGCGCTTTTTGACCTTTACAGGGGTACGCACCCAACCTTTAGCTTACAGAGCGTACAAGTACGCAG